>VWZK01016436.1:0-40409 GCA_013396935.1 Baryphthengus martii | reverse complement strand
GAAACACGTTATTTCGTCAGGAGGGGAAAAAAAGCCGAGTGTTTTTCACGGTTCGTAGTGAAACGCTAGGTCAGAAGAGAAGCCATCACTCCTGGGCAAGACAATTGGCAGTCGCACCTCAGTCAAGTTGCAGGTTGTGGTGGGACACGTCACGTTTCCCCAGCGCCGCGCTGCGTTTTTGCTGACCTCTCACTGACGGGACGGGCGAGCGATAACAATAACGCAACACTGAATATGAAGGAAGAAAGCCTTCCAAAACTGTCTTTACCCTGCCTGTCCTTCCAGGATTTCAACGGCTTGGGAAAAGGCCACTGTGGCGGTGCCTCTCCCCTGTCAGCAAGTGCTTGCCCGTGCTGCAAGGGTTTGCAGTGCTCGGTGCCCTGAAGTTCTCCAGTCTCTGCTGCAAACACAAGCAATTGGTTTTCCAATTTTTATTGACAGGCAATTAACCTTAATATACATGAGTTGATAAAATGCCAGAAACCATCTCCAAATGTTTTTTTCAGAACACTGAAAGACAGGCAATAAATAACACCTAAATGAAGAACACTCCCTTTAACAGCCTCCTAATAATAATAATCTCACAGCCCTTAACAAAAACAGAATCTCTGTTAGAGACAGCATTCCATTTTATCAAACAAAAACTCTAAGAAATTTTAGCTTAGTAAAACAATGATAAACTCAGGCTACCCTTTCATGGTAAACACACTTAGAATCCCAGAGGAAACATTTCCAGCAGCTACAGAACAGCAGAAAGGCTTACTCTGGAGCCAATCACAAGTTGGCAAGCATTTTAATGATGAATTATGTCAAGTGCAATTTAAGTGATTAAAAAAGTAGCTGAAATGATGACAGCATGTTAACTACGTAAAATATATATTCTAGAGAAGAACTTCAGCTACATAAAAAAGCCTTTTTTTTTTTTTTCCCCTAAGGAGGGATCAATATTCATGTAATGAAAAAGTAATAAAGATTCAGTCTCTAGAACACACAAGTACACGGTTCGCAGATGATCCAAATGCTTAACTTCATATATACTAGAGTTAAACCACACCACCTCTGACTATTTTTTATTAAAAGCCTCCAGTAAACGCAGCAGGTGTAAGAAGAGATTGAGGATGTCCAAGTAGAGATTGATTGCAGCCAATATGTACTCTTCAGGGGACAACTTGTGCATCAGCAAATGAGTGTCATAAATAATAAATCCGCAGAACAGAAGAGCTCCGGCAGCAGCAAACACCAACTCTATTGTCTCACTATAGAAAAACAGCTGGAGGCAAATGAAACATGAAAGAAAGTAATAATATAAATTTCATTTTCTTTTAAATATTAAAATCGCTGCACTCAAAACAAGAATACTTACATACACACAAATACAATATTACAATGACATATCAATGGTTTTATTTCATATAGTCCCCAGTCACACAATCTCTTTAACTGAGTAAAAGTGCCTCCACTTAAGGGGGAGAAAGCTCTGATCTCCAGAATATTAACGGCAGAAAAATTAGAAGAACAAAATACAATGAAAACTCAAATCTCCTTCCCATTCTCTCAATCAAGTAGTGGGTCTCAACTGACAAATTTTGTCAATGAACGCAAATACCATTTTTACATTAGCAAGAACAGCATCCAACAAAAATCTGCATTGGAAATGAACAGTTAGAAGATCACAGGCAAGATCTACAACAGTAATAGATCTGCTCAGGAATTTTCCTTCCTTAATCTGTATTGGACTATCATAAACCTTTTTGTTCTACTAGAAGTTAATAAAAGATTTATGTTAAAGAATAATTTTTAACCTTGAACACAAAGTGTCTTACCCTCAAGAAACACGAGAAGATTAAAATCCACAAACAAGCAAAGAGGCTGGAAAAAAAATTAAACTGTGAGCAACAATATATTTTCATTTAAATTTTACTTAAAATCTCTTCCCTTCTTATAAAACCTCGTCACAATATATTTGGTATGTTAATATTCATAATTCTTAGATGCCAACTGTTCATTGGTATTTGAAGCAGCTGCCTTCTGTCTCAGTGAAAAGTCCAGGTAAATTAGTTTTCTAGTGTAACACTATGGTTTTAAGAATCATAATCACAGAAAAGAATTTCTTACCAAAAAGCAGAACTGCATAATATTAATAATTTAAGATAAATAACACCCTCACCATTTCCTTTAAGCAGGTTCTATTATCTGTATTCCTTCTTATATCTGCAAAGCTTACTTTAAAAAAGGAAAAAAACCTTAACAAAAAAATAAAATTAAGAAAAATCATTCATATGACAACATACCCTGCTCCAAATTTGCTGAAGTCTCTCTTTGACTGCAAGGTATATGCAGTCAGTCCAAGAAATACAGCGGCAGTAAGAATAAAGGCTTGCAAGACGACGGACACATCATAGAAACTCACTATAAAAACAGAAAAAGCAAACTGTCATTTACAGAACACTACACTGTGTATTTGCTAAGTTATCTTTTGAGGAAGCAGAAGTTTAAACGTTCACAGACAGGGGAAAAAAAAAAAATCTTAACTGTGAACAGAAGAAGTAAATAATGCCTGAACTTTCCTTTGCACTTGAAAACCATGAACACAGGACTCACAGACCCTTGCATTAGCTAAGTTTGACAGTTACCTTATAGTTGTAGCTTTTTTAATGGAAATAACAGATCTAACATACTCACAATAAAAAACAAAGTAACAAAAAAAGAAAATAAGAAGTATGGTAAGCATAAATATGTGAGATCTTAAGGAAAAGGCTATGTGAATTTTTCATGATACTGAAACAAGGAAAAAAAAGTCCTCTGTGAAGGCTCACCAAGTTTTGATTAGGGGGTAGGAGAGGAAAGATAAATGAGTGGAACCTTTTTCTTCCCTCCTTAATCTTTCGTTTCCCCAAATGACTTTTTTTTCCACAGGAGAGCGTAAGCCACAATGAAGAGGCTTCATCTCATGCTGGAAACTACAGTGCAAGGTGATGCCGTGACTTGTCCGCACACAGCCCCATCCTCAACCCTGGCAATGAAGTACAAAACTTTCCAAACTCAGATTCCCCTGAAGGAAACTGAGGGGGAAGGTAAGGATACTTCACCTGCAGATCAGCTCTAAGAGCTGTCCACATGACACCAGGGAGAGTCAAGCTCCATTCTTTGCACACAAGCTACTTCATGGGGTGGTTGTCTGACTGCCTGAGTGACTTTGGACTTTGAGAAGTTGCGTTGCTCTCTTGACAGTGCAGACAAACCTAGTATTTCAAGCTGCCTAGAAAAGAACATTGGTAGCTGTATCGAAAGAACGGAGGGCACAATTTAATTCTCGCTTCAGGTTTGTACGGTTTCAGCTCTAGATCAGAATCCAGTTTTCTCCCTTGATTCCCTGTTTTTTGCTAAACTCCTATCACTGTCATTAAAATTTTCAAAGAGGGGAGTTATTACCAGTTTAGTTGTATCTAGGTATCTCAGATGGCAATCAGTACAAGATATTGGATTATTTTTCAAATTCCTTTATGGAATCGGACACTGGGATGGCTACCATTTACCTGTAATGGCAACTGTCAGTGCTTCCAGTAGGGTCTACAAAAAGCAAAAACAAAAAAAAAATTACAAGGATAAAAATCCCAACAAACCAAAACCACAAAACACACAGAGACTTCACATACGACAAGTCCCACTCTGCTACATAATCCCAGCGTGCATTACATTAGCTCTCTTGATAAATCTTTGCATATGAAAACGTGAAGTTGTTGTGTTACATAAAAAGAATGCAATATAAACTGAAACTGCAATATAAACTGTCTCTCATCAAGATAGGCCCTCTAGAAAAATGCCATTTGGGTTTTCTACTCAAAGCACAGAGCATTCTTATTACACTTTTAACAACCTATTCAAGGGGCTATAAAATTAATATGCTCTTAATATCTTGTTAGACAGCTAAGTGTCTGCATCAGCTTCCTTTTCTCTCTCGTCCTGGTTTTGAAACAGCGAACTTAAAAACAAGCATGTTACTGACGCCTGGACTGGTCTAGTATGGGCCCTGAGGTTTTCTAAAAGATAACTGGACTCAGTGCTCTTCTTTACCCAGTTGTTCTTTTCCCCTGTTTGTTCACCAGAGTTTGGATTTTGTGACTTGGGTTTTTTTCCTCATGAAAATCTGAGAGGCAAAAAGAAGGAAGCCCACAGAAATTTTAGCAGACTATTTTTCAGGAAAAACACAAAAGAAGATGGGGGAAGGAGGGACAGGAGTAAGACTTAGTTCAGCTGTTTGGAACAGGTGTGTCCAGCAGTTATCTTTCAAGAAATAGAAGTAAAACCCACCACTAGTCTGCTTCAAGAGGTTCATTACAATGAGATAGTCTAGGGACTATAAAAATTGAAGTTATATAAATACTTACAAACCCAAAAAGCAGATATAAATTAACAGGATGCTGGTGTCTATAGAGGGTCAGTGCCACGATTATAGCCAAAGATCCAAACGCAGATACCAAAAGCAATGCAGGCCTGTGAAGTTCCATATGAAAAAAAAGCCATCAAAATTAAAAGAAACTATCTGGAAGACTAAAAACCAGTTTGTAAAAAAACAAGTGTTTAAGTGATCACCTAGATATACTGCTCTGTATCTCCAGAGTAAATTTAAAGCAAGTTTTACAGTAAAACCGCTCTAAAACGTAACACCACAGACAATCAGTTAAAAATAGTACTGTCACAAGTAAAGACAGTTTTTTCATACTGAAGCTAAAGATTGCCCAAGAATTCATCACCTAGAGATGAACCCATGGGAAGAGGATAATTCACCTGTATTAAACTAACAATATTAAAGTATATGCAATATTAAGGACTCCATATTCAGAGAACTGGGTTTTTATAAGCACCAGAATACAAAAAACATAGGCACTAACTGCACCAAAGAAAATCAGTATTGACCCATAAGTATCCCTGTCATTAAATCATTCAAGCAGCCCTCCAAGCAAAAACTGGACCAAAATCAAACAAAAATCACAATAGTTCTAAGTAAGCAGGACTATTTTAAATTATCAGATTTAAGTAGAAAATTGTAGTTTTACAACCTCTGTTGTATACATTATAGCTTATACAGAAACTTTCATATAGTGTTTGATGCTCTTTTTCTGTTTGAGCTTTGAAGTGAAAGTAAAAGTAAAACCAGAGTCTGCAAGTAAACTTAGGGGAAACAGAAACTGGACTCTGCTCTCCTTTCCCCTGCTTATTCATCACAGTTTGGATTTTGAGACTGGTTTTTTTTTCTCATGAAAATCTAAGAGGCAAAAAGAAGCAAGCCCACGGGAATTTCAGTAGACTAGTTTTTAAGGAAAAACACAAAAGAAGATGGGGGAAGTAGGGACAGGAGTAAGACACAGTTCAGCTTTTTGGAACAGGCACATCATTCCAAATAGATTCTAAAAGTAGATACTTAGGCCATAAAACAAGAAATGTAGATAATTGAGATCTTTTGCAACAAATGTAGGTTTTCATAGCGTAAATACTAAAATAAGCACTATTAATAAGGTATTGATTAAAATAAGCTTTACTGATAATAATAAATTTTAATAATAAACCAAGGAGAAAAATGTCAGAGAAGAAAAGTTATGTCTTAATCGGGTTGCAAAATTTCTATTACAGAATCAAAACAGAGGATATAAAAATGATGAGGAATACTGAAGTGTTCCAGAGCAACAAACCACATAAATTATACTTAAGACACGATAAACAACTCCATTTCATTGTAGGTATTTACCTTTCATGAACAAATGCCTGCACTCCAGTAGAGTATAGAAAAATTGCAGACGTGACTGTGGTCAAAAGAACTTGAATAGAAAGAATGCTGTAGACTTTCCGTAGAAAAGCTAGAACAAGGAAAATAAAAGTGAAAACACTTTTGAGTTACACTTGCAAAGTTCAACAGTAAAATAGATACAAGTCTTCTATTTGATAAAGAACCGTTAGAATCTCTTTACTCAATGAAAAAGCACAGAGTAGAGTGGTAAGAAGCCATTTTTCCTTAAAAAATCGACAGAGTGTTCCAGCAAAATCATATTTATTCCTGAACTTCCTTATTGAAACAATAACAACGATGGCAAAACACATAGAAAAAAACATCTGCAAGGTATTTACTTCAAACTATTTAAAAAAACTACAAACACTTAATCTTGCTAAGAAATTACTAACAGTATACATTCCCCATCACATTACTGGTATCTAATGAACCTAAATGAATAACGATTAACTTGGAAGTGCTGTGGAAGACAGAAACAGCCATAAAAATTTAAAAAGGAAAAACTTTTACAGTAATATCTATTTGACTGACCTTCTGCCACGTTAAATGCTGTTTACAATCAGTTGCAACTTGCATTGTAGTGAATGGGTATCTATAGATACAGGCTGTTTAAAAATTTTTTTTTAAATACAATTCCAGAATTAAACTAACAGGCTTCATAATTCTAGAACTACAAAGAGTGAAGAGTGGTTCAGGACATACGGATGGGCCATACATGTATTCTCTGTCCCTAACAGGAGAACACCAAGTCCATTAGGCAAAATGCTCTGAAAGGAAGAATAGGCTTACAGGGACATTCAATTTAATCTTTAATAGCACAGCCTAAAAAGTTTTAAGAGCACATCCTATGAGAAGCTGAATTAAATGTGCTTGTAACATATGAGGGCCTACTTTGGTGTAATAAACTGAACAAACCTAGAAGTAGCCTGCTAGTCAGCACAGCCTTCTCCCCACAGTCACCACCCCTGGAGGTGTTCAAAAAATGTATAGACGTGGCACTTCAGGACACGGCTTGGTGGTCATGGTAGTGTTGGGTTGATGATCTTAGAGGTCCTTTCCAACCTTAATGATTCTATGATTAAATGCATCAGCAGCTTTGCTAATGGCAATGCCTCTTTCATATTTCCTATGGCCATCTTTATCTTCCTAACAAGATAAAACTATATAGGAAGAGGTCTCCTTTTTATCAGAAATGTCTAATAAAAAATCCACAGCACACTGCTATTTTTATTCCAGAACGTATCCAGAAACACTGTAACTGTTGTATTAAGGATGATTGATTAGACACCTTCTTCCAGAGTACACAATGCATTTGAGATTTCATGGATGCTAATATGACCTTTATAGCACGCAAACTCTTAAGTGGAAAAGGCAATATTTTAACACCTCACAGAAAAAAGGTCAAATCCCTCAGTCTCCTGGTTAAATTACTACAATCATGAGCACGAATTTTAGCATTTAGCATCTCATGTATCACGGTTGGGCTTCAAAACGCATCACGCTGAGAAAATCAAGCCTGAATCCATATGGATTTAATCCCTCTGATAAAAAGACCTACCTTCTATACGCTTAAATGATTTTTTTTTTTTTCCACCAGCCACTAATCTTTCTCTTATCCTTGATACTTCGCCTAGACTAAGTAACACCCTGGCTCCCCACTCACAGCCTTTGCCCAGAAGATTAAAGTATTCCGCAAAACCCGAATTCGGCCAAACGCCAGAGGCGATCTGGAGTTAACAATCTCTCGAAGCCTGTTGGGAGCACTGGGGCACGACCCCCGCTATGACCGCCCAGCAAGGGGAGGCAGCAGGGCCCCCTCACGCAAGGGCTTGGGGGACTCGGGGAACGGGTGTGTGGCGGTCTCATTCATCGGCGGCCTACGCTCATCCCCGGTCCCTACCCATGCGGATGTGGACGCTGGCCGAGGCCACGTTGCTGCCGTAGTTGAAGTCATCTTCGATGGAGCTTCGCGGGTAGAACTGCTCCGCCGCCGCCATCGCTACCGCCTCTTCCGGCAACGACCCCGCTTCCGGAAGAGCAGCCGCGCTCCGCACCGCCGAGCAGGGCCCTCCGTCGAGCGGCCGAGCTCATCGATCGCAGCCGCCCGTTTCCCAGGGAGCGCTACGGGGGGTGCCGGCACTCGGGGGGACTCGGCGGCGGCTCTGCGCGGCACCGGGCACTAACCAGCCGTACTGGACTCGCCCGGTCTCCCCCGCTGTCCCTGCAGGGTGGGCAGAGGGCTGAGGGGAGCGGTGGTGGCCGCCTCGGGTGGCGGTGCCAGCGGCTGCGGCCTAGCGGGTGGCCCCTGGGGGTTGGAGTGGGCGAAGTGTGCCTGAGCGGGGAGTGACCTTGGGAGGGAAGAGACACCCGCATCCTGCAGCCTCTACAGGCGGGATTTGCACGAGTAGAGCGGGATTGGATTTCCTAGGAAGACCTCTTCGGTGGACTGATATTTACCTGCCCAGGCCTGCGTTGCGCACCGTGGCTTGAGGAGGTGGTGTGTTCGAGTTAAATGCATTTTCCTGAGTCTATTTCAAGTCTGAAAGGTCTGGAAAAGAAACTGCAGTGACTGAAAAATCAGCCCTTTTACTAGTTGTCATCTTTGATTCACCTCTAGCTGCTATGTGGAAAGAGTTCTCCAGCAAGTTTGGGCTGTCCACAGCTGCCCCTTTTTTTTTTTGTTTTGTTTTTGATCAGCAATAACTGATAAAAGGCTTTTGGTGTTAATGTTCTCCCTCAGTGTATATCCCACTAGATGTGAGTTTACTTCTATAAACTTCTAGTACAAAGTAGATTCTTATTAAGGCTTTCACCTAGTTTTATCTCCTAGACTTCAAAGAAAATTCAGTTTAACTCAATAGAACACAAACATGCTCAACATTTCTGAGGCGTCACGTAGCACTTTGTACAGTCAGATTTTGTCCTAGTGGAATTGCCCCCCCAAAGTTACCCAA
The DNA here is from genome assembly GCA_013396935.1 of Baryphthengus martii. Classification (NCBI taxonomy): domain Eukaryota; kingdom Metazoa; phylum Chordata; class Aves; order Coraciiformes; family Momotidae; genus Baryphthengus; species Baryphthengus martii. The sequence continues at coordinate 31,670 of VWZK01016436.1, read as the reverse complement.
GATGGTAGCTCACATTCAAGAATCGACAACAGCTAAGATTTTGGGATGTGGGATGGGGAGCGCAATATATTATTCTTTAACTTGTAAATATTATTTGAAGCATGCCAAGAAACTGAAGGGATAGACACTTTGGAAATATATGTAATAGATTAGACTAAAAGTACTTTTCGAACCTGGAAAATAGTGGCCTCTACTGTATTCAGATTCTCAAGGGAGAGTTAAATAAATTACATGATTCTGTCGATGAAATGATTTTGAGCAAAGTTCTAGTGAATTGATTTAAGATACTAGATTTCAGTTGCAGATACAAAAAAAAAAAAATAAAAAATGAACATTTTTACATTCTGGGAAGTATTTACGGTTTTCCATGATGTCATTTTGCATTTTTAGTTGCTGCAGAACTGTATCTTTCAGCTTTAATCCTGAATTTGGAATTGTATGTGTTGTTTGCATTGCTGAATAGTAACTTTTGAAATAATCACGCTGTCTGGTTTCTTGTGTTTGCCTCTGTGGAAGAACTGATGTTCGCTTAGAAGCAGCATTTAGTGTTCTGGACGAGCATCTGTTGTTGCCTTCTCCTGATAAATGCAGTGCAGTTTTCTTTAAAATGCCCCTTAGACAGCCTCGTTTCTCTGTGAAAACCAGAAGATTTCAAAGCATTGCCACAGAGTCAAATCCTGTGAATGGTTTGAGCCTAGGTATGATTGAAGGAGAGATATAATAGTAGTCTTCAAATACTGTTGCAGTTCTCCAGCTGTGGAGAAAGTATCACATAAAATGTAGTGTGGCTTAAACTGCACTAAGGAAGATTCAAGGTGACAAGTTGAGAACTTTATAAGAGTAATCAGGGTAAAGCTGTGGAGTAGTTAGCCTGGGGTTTAGGCACAGGCTGGGAGATGGGAAATTGCAGGAAACAGGCATGTGCACTTTTACACTTTGACGTACCCACCTCCTGTGTGGTAGATGCTGGTAAACCACTAGAAGCAGTAATGGGCTTACTCAGAAAGGCAGGAGACAAAGCAGCAAGTCACAGAATCATGGAATTACATTGCTTGGAAGAGACCTTCAAGATCATCAAGTCCAACTGGTAACCCAGCACTGCCAGGTCACCACTAAACCATGTCCCTCAGCACCACATCTGCACATCTTTTAAATCCCTTCAGGGATGATGACTCCACCACTTCTCTGGGCAGCCTGTTCCAGGGCTTTACAACCCTTTCTGTGAAGAAATTTTTCCTAATATCCAACCTAAACCCCTGGTAAATCTTGTCCTATGACTTGTTACTTGGGAGAACAGACCGACCCGCACCTTACTACAACCTCCCCTCAGGTAGTTGTAGAAAGTGGTAAGGTCGCCCCTGAGCCTCCTTTTCCCCAGGCTAAACAACCTCAGCTGCTTCTCATAGGACATGTTCTCTAGACCTTCATTGCCCTTTGGACACGCTCTAGCACCTCAACGTCCTTCATGTAGTGAGGGGCCCAAAACTGAACACAGTGTCTGAGGTGTGACCTCACCAATGCGAAGTACAGGGGAACAATCACTTCCCTAGTCCTGCTGGCCACACTATTTCTGATACAAGCCAAGATGCTGTTGGCCTTCTTGGCCACGTGGACACACTGCTGGCTCACGTTTAGCCAGCTATCAACCAATGCCCCCAGGTCCTTTTCCACCAGGTAGCTTTCTAGCCACTCTTCCCCAAACCTGTAGCTTTGCCTGGGGTTGTTGTGACCCAGGTGCAGGACCCAGCACTTGGCCTTGTTGAACCTCATACCATTGGCCTCGGCCCACCAATCCAGCCTGTCCAGATCCCTCTGTAGACGTCCCTATTTTCAAGCAGATCAACACACCCACCTAACGGTGTCATCTGCGAACTGAGGGTGCCGTTGATCCTCTCATTGGGATCATTGAGAAAAGATATTAAACGCAATCACACTACACATGATCTGCCAAGGTTGCCACAGATGGGACTGGAAAAATTACTTATATCTGCAATACTGATAAAGCCTGTGATTTTCATGCCAAAAGAGGGTATCGTTCTTGAGATCTTTCTCTGCACAGGATGCGCTGTGCAAAGAGCAGTGCTTTGAAATGACGGTCCCAAACCAAGGTTTAATAACACCCAGCCTGACTGAGTGCTTTCAATGTCTTCGTGATTTTCCGTTCCTCGCTTGGGCAAGTATACCTTATAAAATGCTAAATATGCCTTACAGAAAGCAAAATATGTTTTACATTGCCTTTCTTTTCTGTATTTGATGTTTCCATAAACATACCTCCATCACACTATTTTGATTTGAAACCGCTGCAATCCCACAGCGACTTGCCCAGGACCGGCTAGAAGCTTCCACTCTGTGTGCGTGCATGCGGGGGTGAAAGAGCTTTCTGTTCTCCTAAGTTCTAATTTGATCTCTGGGACAGGGAAAGGAAACTCCCTCTCGCTAGAGCCCTGGTTAAGGACCACAAATTCCTCTGTGCCTTTCGTCTGCGTTACACATAACCAGTGGCTTTGCTGGAAAAAGTCAATCTGGTGCTCAGAGGTACTTGGGAAAGGTACTTGGAGCGTTGCCAGGATCTGCTTCTTTCCAGAAGTTTGCTTTTAAATCATTGTGCCAGTGCTCCTTCGCTTGCTGCAGCTTTGAGTGGTGTTCCCAGAGTGACCCCTCTCAGCATCACTTTGATATACGTCTGTGTATCTTCACATCATCATGGCTGTTGTTGAGGCAGGACTTAAGAGGTCTCCTCCTCCCAGACTGTAAAGTCCACGACCTCTGCATGGCTCCGTACAAATGCGTGAGACACAACTGCTGTAATATTGCTGGAGTGCAGGGTGTGCGGTTCCAGGAGTGCATAGTCACACATGGGGCCCCATGGCTGCCTGCCAGATTTTCAACAAGGAGGTAACATCCAGACAATTTGTGTTCAGAACAGCACAGTACACGCAGTTGAGATGCAAAGTGATGTGGAAAAACAGAGGAGAGATATCTGATTATATGGGTGCATCCGCATGGCCGTTAACCACTCATTTATCCCCAGGTGAATTTTGATCTCTTAATTTCAAAATAGCTGGCTAGTTATGCTAGAGAGATCATTTTATTGTGTCACACTGAGTAATCGTAATTTGAAGAACTGTGAGTTACTGTGAAATTATCCTCACACTTGAAATACAAAGTTTTCAGTTAGGGGAGACAATCTCACTATTGCAAACTTCTGCAAAATTATATTTCAAAATATACAATATGTAGCTGCAAAACTGTCATGATGTTCTCACAGGGCAGGAAAACAACCAAGAAAGTCAGGGACAGATGTACCTTCTGTTGCTCTAAAATCCCTAATGGTGAATTTTCAAATCCACTGATCAAGGGAAGAGAATTTATCTTCTCTAGTACGTAATAGTTTCATGAGAAAAGCTCTACCCTTTAGTAAGCAGGTCACCAAGCCAACTTTTCATTATTCCAGAACGAAAAACTTCTCTCAGTGTTCCTTCAGTTTCCTAGAGTCCACATCTTTGCCTAATGATACATATATTCTTTTTCTTACTAAATCTCATCTGCCTTATGTACTTTTTGTTAGACCTCACCATACTGTCTCTCGATTAAGTGGTTTGTTTTTTTTTTTTTTCCCTGTACATTGTTGATAAGATAGGCCAGATTAGTTTTGGGTCTTGGACTCAGAGGTAATAAGAAATGGGTTGCAGCTGGGAACAGAGCTATCTGGTGGCACTAGTCCATCAGTGGGGTGGGGGTATGAGTTTATCTGCCAGGGAACGCGATGTGGAAATTAACTGCCAAGACCTTTATTTTAAGGATTGTGAACAGCTCATGAACAGACATGTGGGTTTGACTGATGCAATTTGGTGAGACATTGTGAATGGGGTCAGGGTGAGTGTGTTTCCTTTTGAAAACTGGACCTCAAGTTCAATATATCTCTGCAGTTAATGGAGTAGTACTGGTAGTTAATAAATTAATCCTTGCATTAGAAGTCTTCTCCTAAGGTGTTTGTCCATTTGTGCAAGTCTCATATCTTTCAAGGGTGTAATCTTATTTTGACAAACTGAGGTAATTTATATTTTAAGGTCAGGATGCAGCTGAAAGCTGTCTTTGCTTATAATTGCTGGAGTTTCAAAATGAACATTACCATTTTATCCCATGTGTACTGAATCCTGGGGAGATATAGAGTGCTACACTGACAGCCAGTTATAGGTAATTTTTCCATTTTTATTGAAGAAAAGGGTATTTCTTTTCCTTTTTTTTTTTTCCCCCATAGAGGTAATGTTACAAACAAAACCAATTTAATAGCTTCACTGCCTTGTGAAATAGAAGGGGAAGCATTCTTAAATTTGTTTCTCTGAACAAAACATCAAAGCATGCCTTGATTTGAGTTTGTTATTATTTTGTTCAGTTTCAATTTAGCAGTAAGAGCTGCTTGAATTTTGGGAGTGCCTTTTGAAGCCTGTTTGTAAAACACTTCACTACTCTTTTGTACAGATTGCAGTGTGCTTTAATTGTCTTCACTGGACAGCCTCTGTCGCCTGTAATGGCTAGTCATTCTGTCATCTAAAACCTAGGTGTACTCATGTAAATCAGTTTATCTAAACCTTTGAGCTTATTTTGTCGCAAACACTTGTGATTCTGAAATATGTTTTTTTTTCCTGGCATTTTGAAAAGTTGAGGTCAGATTTGCTTATTTCTGGCTTAAATGCCTAGCGCTGTTGGATCCTGATAAGAACTCCCATGTGTAGTGACAGTAAGTCTGTATGCCGTTAAATGAAAAAACATCCTGCATTTAAAATAGCAATGACTTTGCAGCTGTTGGTTGGGTCTACTCTGCAGAGATTGAAGAGCAGGCTTCGGCTCCAGAGGAAAACAACTGCATTTAGGTGTCTATAAATAGGTACCTGCATGTGTACTAAGTGCCTAAGCGGCCATTACTGTCAATAGAAATAGAAGTGGCATGCAGATGCCTAAACATGTGTCTGATGCTATTTTATGGCCCTCAGGGTATCAGTCTCCATTCCATTTGCCCCTCCAGAAAGGCACTAAGCTTCTGTAAATCCTCTGTTGTGTCTGCAAAGCCATGCAGATGCCTTGGGTAACCCAGAGCATCACAGGCAGTGGCACCCTGCATATACAGAAAATACATCACAGCTGGAATGGGGACATAACAAGGGCAGAAAATGAGGAGGAGGAGCTGGCAAAACCCATGAAAGAGTTGGTTATTTATGTGAAAGAGCAGGCCTGTTGCTGTTGATTCACACATAAAACCAAGTTAGCAAACTTCCTTTGATGGAGATGCAGTCTCTGTCTCTGTCAGTGCAGAAGTACCCACACAGAGGATGGCCACCTCTATTCTGGGTGCATCTTGGTGCTAACAGAGCCAGGAGGAGAGGAGGACACACAGAGGAGAGAAGGGCACAGCTCACCTTCGGTTACTGCCTGCACCTGGGTTTTATCTGGAGTGGGTACATAAGGCAGAAAGCATGCCTCAAGTTACCTCATCTCGTGCTGCCATCACGTGCAGGTTGACCCCAACGTGCAGAGGCAACTCTCGCAATGCCCTGAATAGGGTCTCGGAAAAAGAAGCTTGAGATATTCAGTGTCTTTCACCGTCTTCATGCAAAAACGCCAAGGGCACCAAGGAGCAAAGCCCAGGGGCTTTGGGCTGTGAGAGGCTGTTACCCATTGCACAGCCCTTAGTTTCCTGCATTTTTTTCCACAGCTGAATGGCTTTCAAGACACTTGCTGGATCTCCACAGCACTGAAAAATACAGAGGGAAAGATGGAGGTGGTATGAGAGGTTTCTTCTGGTACTGATGGAACAAGACTGTTGGCAGCTTCATGCAGGCTCTTTGGGAAGTGGGTCAGTGGCAGATCTCTTGCTTATTCACAAGGTTAATTATTTAGTTGTGTGAAGCAGACGAGCATTAAGTGTCAGGATACATGTGCCAGATAAATAGTTACTGCTCATTTTGTGTGAGACGGAAACAAAGCTCGTGGCTCCAGACAGCAAAGTACTTCCACATCGTTTCAAGGTGCCTTTCCGGAACAGCAGGCAGAAAAGAATAGTACAGATCCCTAAATACCACACTTGGTCCAACAAAAGAGAAAAGAGTCGAAGACAGATCTCACCTGAATGTTTCCTAGTGCTAATTAATATTTAAATACTGTTTTTAAGAACATTAGTGAGTCTTGTATAATCTTGATATTCTGAGATACTAGCAGGAAGAACAGTGGTTTATTAGTCAGGCAAATGCTTGGATAATCACTCTTTAATTTTTATCTAGATGTTCCTTTTAAAACTTGCTTTTGAATGATGTGCCTGAGAAATATTATCCATTGGTGTGTGGTACCTTTGTAGAAATTATGGGCTGGACAGTCATCCCTGTTGAATGCAGCACTTTTTCAGCACTCTTGTCTGCATCATCCCCATTTGCCCTGTTGAAGATGCTGTTTGGACAAACTCTGCTGCCTGCGAGAAAGTGCTCAGGTGGGTTTTTTTAAGTGGAATTAGGGTAAGATTTTCCCAAGGCTTTTGATTGAGAGGTATTAATGCTGTGACTTAAAAGCAGAAGCAACAATTCTGCAGCAACAAAGCAGCTCCTGTTCTTTCAAAAAAGAATGATTTATGTATTTCACACCATGACCAACTCTGCAGGTTTTGCCTACAAGGACTGCTCTTACTGGCATTATGTCTACAAAATGTGAAGGATGTCTCTAATAAGAGGTGAGTAGGCTAGAATGTGGATTTATACTCAACAGATCTGTAATCTCCATGGTGGCTGTCAGCTTGCTACCACTTGGGATCAAATTGTCCATGCTGTGGTTAGTAACACCCACCTTTAAGATACGAGCTGGTTGAATGGGCTGTAGCCTGTAGGTCCTTCTTGGTCTTGCAGAAAGGTCCTCTGCTAAGACATCAGTGATGGTTGATTTCTCTCCTTTCTAAAAGGGAGGCACCTAAGTTACTGAAGCAAGGGGAAGGGGAAAATCCACGTGGAGACCTACCTTATATGTCTTTTGCTTTTCAGGAAAACACAACCATATGAAATTGATAGATCAAGTACACTTAATTTAAGGGAAGGTATTTTTGACAGCAGTGTTTGATTTTTAAGCCTGTTTCAGAAATGGTTAATACTGAGCATGCAGAAGAGCAGCCAGAATTATGTTGTAGTGGTGGTTATGCGAAGAAATTGAGTGATCCAGGTAAATTTGGTAAATCCCTAAACTTGGCCTCTCTAAGCATGCATCATTTGGAGCACATCTGCATTGTATTATATTCTAATCCAGACATCCAATAGTGCTTTTGGCTTTTAAAGATCCTTGCCTGAGAAAAATAGATTTAAAAATTATTTTAAAAAGTGATTGTCTTTGTATCTTAAGTCAGCCATTAAAATGATTGATTCATTAGATCTAATACTTGGTGTTAGACATGTAATCTAGTTAAAATCTAATATCTCTGCTAAAATATTAAACACATTCATTAATATCTGCAAACAAAATAATTGTAATTGCAAGTGAACCCTTTTAATGGTGCTTACATGATTCCTGGCCAAAACCCGTAATTGTTCACAACTGTTGTGCGATATCTGAGATTAGCAGTGGTGTTTTAGATGCTACCACTTTTCCTTCAACTGAAAATCAGAGCTGGGGCAGGATTCTGCGTAATCATCTCTGAGGCCTCTGAAGGGAAGGACAGATGTGACAGTTAAAGTATTAACATAATCATAGTTATTTATGAGTCTTCTGATAACCTTACGTTTTGAGGAACCTACCCCTTTATATTCAAACATTATTTCTCCTATTTCAAGAATAACTGTAACAAGGAGAAAGTGATGTGGCAGCTGGCTTCTGAAGCATCACTTCCAAGGTATTTTCTAAGTACTGGATCTCAGTTTTGAAGACTCCTATGCTCTAGTATACAGCAAGACTGAAATATTTCAGTTTACATGTCTGTGATGCAAGTCATTCCAGGGAAAAAGCCCAAATAAGGTCCCAAACCCAGCATAAACTCCTCTAGCAAATTAAAAATAAAAACTTTTACTAAAAAATTAAATATCTTCTCTAAATACTAGCAGACTCTTCACAAACAAATCACAGAGTATGGACTTTAACTCCCAGGGCTGCCGAGGTAGACTCTGAATTTCCCAGGTCACTGGAGAGTTTCTGTGTGGAAGGCTTCCTTGCTTACTATGTGCCCTCCCTCCCTGCCTTTGAGCAGCAGGGTGGCACCTCTATTGGTAGGTCTGGGACTGCCTTAGAGTGAAACTGCTGGGGTTTTTAAGTGCTTTGCAATACATGTGGCTACACAGATTATTTTGAAGGTCTGTGTACTTTTTTGAGAGTATGGAATAGTGCCGTATTTGAGATTGCTTGCGCCAGAAGTTCATCCTGGAAAGGTGGGATTTACAGTCCCACTTAAAAAAGCCTTTGATCACCAACGTTAAGTAATTTTAGCAAAGTTTGCATGGACTTGGGACTTACTTATGACTTTGCTCTCTCCCAGACTGGTTGACTTGTTTGATTTTTATACAATGATTTGCTTACAGCTGCATGTTAGCCTAGGTTAGAAGGAATACAGATGGAAAGTGCAGCAGCTCATCCTGAAGAACTTCAGGAGCAAATATTTCCAAAAACAAATTTTCACAGACAACTATATTTTCATTTAACTCTGTACTGAATAACTTGATGTATAGATCAAAATCAGTAGAAGCTGATCTGTGTGGGGACTGCTGTTTGTCCTCACAGGAGGAAGGGACACACAGAGGTTGGTGGCAGGGAGAGGGTATTGCCTTTTGCGGTGGCTGCCTGCATTCCAGCAGCTTAAACCAATTATGAAATCACAATTTTAGTTAATACTTGGCCTAACTATTTATGGATCTCACATTCAAATGTTATTTGGAGCAAAAAATAGTCCTTCACTAATGTTTAGGCTTGGGACAGCATCAAATAAAATAAGTTCTCCTGTGCAGCAGGTTGGAGCTTTGGTACAGACTAGGTACCAGTGTAAAAGCATGTGGCTCAAGGTACATGGCAGGACCAGTGGGTTCCCAGTCATGCTGTGGTGCCAACAGTTTGAATTTTTTTTTTTTTACCAGTTACATGTTGTGGCTGGTACTTCATGTTGGGCTTCTTAGAATTTTTGCCCAGAGGTGAAAATGCAGATACAATCTCAAAATACTTCAAAATTTGCCATGCCCACATCTATGTCCTGCATGAAGTAGATGAATGAAGTTAGGTGTTACCTGGATAGTGAATTCTCCCTTAAACTTTCCCCAAAATCATGTTGCTTTTCTCTTCACGTTCCTATGAAATTTGCACATCACTGAGGTTGCGCTGCTCTGGTTATACTTGGGAAGCACTTAGGAGGCAGATGGAGGTGTCTATCCTGTCAGATATTGTTTTGAGGGAAGAAATTCCAAGCAGAGCTGCTCCTCTCTAAAATACACATCTGGAATATTTTCAAATGGATATGATTTTATTGAAGAGCTAAGGGGAACAAAAGGTTTTGTTTTCAAGATGTTTATCTTTCTAATACAAAAAAAAGAAGAAATGTGCAGTGATGGAAAATACTACCTACACATTCTTTGTACCTTATGTTGCAGGAAGTAGAGGGCATCATTCATCTAAATTAAGTTTTTGTGGATGGCATTTGTCTACATTTAGCCCATATCCAAGGCTAAACTATAGCAGTTGCTCTATTACCTGATGACTCCTCTCCAACCAAGAAGGGGGATCGGGAAAAGGAGAGGAGACTCCGTATTGAAATGAAAGCAGTTTTAAGGGAACAGCCAAACTAATACCAATGCCAGTATAAAGTAAACAAAGTTATACTCAACCCAGCAAATGTACAGTGGTCACAATAAATGGGAAGGCAATTCTCAGGAGCAGGAAAAGAAGTAGAATCAGGCAAAGCCCAGGCAGGAGGCCCCTTCATCCTCAGCAAACTTCCCCCTTTATCCTGAGCATGAGGTTATTGTCTGGGGTACACCTGTAGCCAATTCAGGTCGGCTGCCCTGGCTGACTCCAAAGCGCTAATGGTGTTCAGGCCATGGCAGGCCCATGGTTCTGTCCCAGAGAAACCAGAACAACATTTTAGGGCAATATTAGGGAATGTTGTTGTGTCTATGAGATGCTCTGGAAATACAGTACTTGCATAAACCACTCCAAGTATTCTGTAGCTTTTTTCAGAGAAATGTGTAGAAGCAGCGCTTCAGGCATGTGTATGTTGTGTTCAGAAGACCAGTTGTCATGGTGGTTATAATGATCTGGCTGCTTGTAGACAAGAGTTTTCCAGAGACCAATTTGCAACGTTTGCGTTTTTTTAATTCATGTCTTTAATTGGCTGTGCTGAATTTTTTAGATAAATTAATACACTAAGGTAAGCTATGAAATTCTAATGATGCACTGATAAAAATATATAGAACTCAGTGGTTTCTTTCTCTTTTTCTTTTAGGAGACAATTAGGTGTAGCATGCATCCCTGGATCTCATCATTAAGGTAAAAACATACTTAAATATGTTTTGCCTGACAGTTTCTAGCAGCACCAATGTGGGAAAAGATGCTTTTTGTCAGCTCCACATATAATTGTAATTCTCATTTAAATTCTTTCTGTAAATAGGTTGATGCTGGGAATATAGTTTGAGAAGCTCACATGCTCTCCTGAAATTTATGCTTCCCATGATGGCAATAAATTACAAAACTCATGTTAAGTGCCTTCGAGTTCTCAGAATACAAATGTAGATTTTTCCTTCAGAGGCTTACTGTCATTCTGCATCTGTGAAGTTTGTTACTTCTATGCAGAATTGAAAGCAAATATAAAACCGCTGCATTTTTGTAATTTTATAGATGCTTTAATTCATCAACAATCTAGCAATATGTAGATACCATTTATGGCATTTCTAAATGCAGGCTAACTTTAGCATAGCTTTAGTTTGCCTGTGAAACTGTAGCTTCGTCTCTGAGGTTGTATCAGCCTAAGCACTAGACGTGTACCACCATGTCCCATCGCACTAATACCACTGTCCTGAAATAACAAAGGAAAAACCTTCTTCTCTAATTAGTAAAAATTAACACTGGAATCGTGTTTTTCTGTGACAGAAGTGTCTTTAATGTGAAAAGCTCTTGATTAATAAAACCCCAGTCAGGTTTCTGACAAAACAGAGAAAGTGGGTTTATGTATCAAAATAGATTTTGCTTTCAAATGTAAAATGTTTTTATATTAATATGTTTTAAATTCCATAGATTTTAAATTGGAAAAAAATAATAATTTTGCTTTCCTGAGAAGTCCATTACCAACAGCAACATCGCTCTTGTGACACAGGTGAAGAAGTAGGCTAATATAAGTCTTTGTGAAGTATCTTGGCTCCACGCTCAAAGGGCATAAAATCATCCACTGTACCTCTGGCAACATAAAAAATTAACCGCAAACCCTTGTACCACTCTCTTTTCAATTATTAGGTTTTTATTCTGTGGGCACAGCAGTGAAATAAATGTAATATTGATGACAAAAAGCAGAAAAGAACCATGAAGCTGTTATAATTCTACAAATGGGTGATAATTAGTGCTCAGCTTTCTGTGAAAAACCTTGCACCCTCGTATCAGCTTACAAACCATCAGAGATACAACTGGAAACTTCAGTGGAAACCTGCTGGTTGCAGAGGAAAACTTCTTTGAAGTCCACAAAGCAGACACTCAGAATCAAAAATATGCTATTAATTATTTGAAGCCAATGTAGAGTATAAATAATGCTGCTGTGTGAAAACAAGATTGCTGCCTTACTAAGATCCCGTGCAGTATTTCCTTATCTTCTCAGCTGAAACAGTCTTAACTTTCTTAGGCAATGCATGTTGCACATGGGTAAGTGAGGGCTTCCAAAGAACGAATTGCTGCTGAAGAAATTGCTGAGGTATTCTCTTGTTTCTGTCAGTGTTTTGACCTGCATTAGCTTTAAGACTGTTACGTGTGCAATTTCAAAGATTCCACATGGAAATGGTGGACTGCGTTTAACTGTAGGTTATGTCAATGTAGTGCAAAGAGTGTGAAAAAATGCAAATATAAATAACAAAAATTACTTTAAAATTAGACTAAATGTTGGTTTAATATTGGGAACTGCATGTTTTAATAATGTGTACACCTTCTTGATGTCCAAAGCTTTCAATTTTTGCACAATTCCATTCAGGAATTTTGATTTTTTTCTAGTTTTCTTTATTTGCCAGTACTGAAGGGTAGCAGAAGCAGAGACTGATCTTACTTATATAATTCATAGTATGTTCAGAAGCAGCTTGAACATCTTGAAAACAGTGCATGTTTCAGCAATACTGTTTCAAACTTCCTGGTCATGTTGAGGTTTGGTTTCAGTATACTTTAAATAATAGTGGTTTCCCTGCAGGTCTGGCTGAAAAGAAACAACATAAGCAGTGCAACATTAAATAATACAGGTTTTCTGAAATTTGAAGTTAGTATCTGTAGTGCTAAATACAAAATAGTAAGGAGACTTTGAACCTACTCTATACTGATGGGAGCTGAGGTAACTGAGTGGGAATCAGTAGACGTGTGCCCTCATATTCCACCACGTGTATGTGCAGTCTTTGAGTGGAGGGTGGTGGCCATCCCTTCGAGTTACCAGGCCAGGCAGGTGGTGCTGTATGTAATCTGAGTCTTTTAAGATCTGTATTTATTTTGCTGTGGGTTTTTGAAGGCTGCTGTGTGTTTTTAATAGGAGGAAAAAATTAACTAAATGATTTGAAATTCTGCTTCCCAGGACAAAGGTTTAGAATAGAACAAAAGAAGAAGGGAAACTTAACTTGCCTTTTGCTGTCATGAGTGTTACAAATAACTCATTGGCTAGTGGTATTGAGACATCAGACGTGACAGAAAGTATCTGCATGTCGTTTTATTTATGTACATATGGAAATACTGTAATTATTTTCTTCATTTTTCTTATGTGGCGTTGCCTTGCAATTTTACAGTGGTGACAGAGAATCCCTGCCGTGGAAGACGAAGAGGCACAGGTTTTTTGCATGTTTGTTTTTGGGGGTACTTGCTATTGGTCTGTATTCTGTTAAAGATTGTTTAATTAAAATATAATTGCAAAAGAAATTATATTAATTAGTATATATGTGTTCCGACAAAGTGTGGTTTGTTCCCATTCTTTATGGACAAGGGTGTGCACTGGATCTCTTACAGCTATTCCGGAAACACTCCCAAGACAAGAGCACTTCTGGGACCTTGTGCCTGTCTGCAAGCAAAGGAAAAGGAAAAGTTTTTGGTATCTTCCCTGGCATACCTTTTATTCTGGCAAACACATCACTTCTCACAGATTCCCCTGTGGCCTGAGTTTTGGATGTAAGCGAAGTAAATGACTTTGCATTTTCCCTTTATGATAGAGGAGTTGCATCCCACATTGACAAGTCCTAAGAACATCTGTGCACTGTAACTCACATATTGATTATATATGTTTCCTGGCTAACATAATGACAAAACATATGAAGCAACTGTGAAAATTCTCATTCAGAAACTGAAGCTGTGCTGTTGTGAGTTGATTTTATGCTTTAGCTTTTCCTTTTCACATTAACTTCTTGCCAAGCTGCATGTAAACCTCCTTTGTCAAGAAAATGCAACCTTTTCAAGAGTAAAATATTCCAGGGGTTAGCTGAAACCAGTCTTAACAGTGCTATTCTTCTGGCTTTATGCCTGTGGAAGTGGTTAACGGTTGGAATTTATGTCACAGAACACATAATAATTTGTTAGAAGAAACTGGATTCAGTCACAGCACAGGCATTTTTCTCTTCCTGTCATTATATTTTGTGAGGACTCACTTATTTCCTGCAATCTCAGCCCATATGAAGAAGAAAATGATAAAAATTCTGCATAATTTTTCTGAGAATACATTTATACTCCAGATGACCTTTGGAGTAAATTTGAACTATTAGATTTTCCCACATATTTATAGCTCTGACTGTGCATCTTTGCCAGCAAATCTTACATGCTTTACCCACCAAACATTTATTTACGGTAAAAAAAACAATTTGCACTTGGAACACTATCTATAAAGTTCAAAGACATTATATATGTAGTTAAGTTTTCATTTATAGTCTTATTTTTTTCAGTATTGTCATCAGCCAATGTTACATTCAAATTCATAGCACATTTACCTAAGATGACTCTTTACTTCATTTAATGCCTTTCTATGCTGATAACTATCGTCTCTGAAAGTGATTTTCCTGAGACCACACTGACATATATAAAATACTGTTCCATTTCTTTCTACTGAACTATCAAGAATTCAACAGTTACTTTATGCCTAGGTTTCTTCATCCAAGTTCACTTGAACTAGATGGAAATTTCTCAAAGAATTGGCTGTTCTGCTTTAAGTTAAGACAAAATAACATGGAAATCATAATTTACAAATAAATACTGGCAATTCCCTTTTGTGTCAGACTTTATATAAAAATATTTCCTTATACTATACAAGGTATCCTGTTCTTGACTGCATTAAAATATATTCTCAAAGAAAAAAAAATGTTTGCTGAAGAGTACTCTTGGTTTGAAAATTCCATCTGGATTTGTGTTTGGGATTTTCTGCTTCCAAGTGTGGCTACCATGGGATACCAGCGCTATTATGGTGCTTGCACCCTGGACAATATCCATGTTAAGCTAGTTCTCGGTAGGTGGTGCCAGGTGATGCTCCTGAAGAAACCTGGGAGGTGGAGGGAGGAACACTTGCATGTGATTGAGCAGAGGCCCCTGTGGAGTAATACCTGAGTGTACAGAATCCATGCTGGGCACTACAGCTGTGTTACAGGCATTTGGCACGGAGGAAGTGCTGCTCTCCATGGATTTACATTCACTCATGGTTTCCTTCAGCAGTGACCATGACAGTCTGTTAAGGCCCCAATTCACCAGTGCCATTAAGAACTCTTTCTTTTTTTCTTTCTGGTCTCAAAATACTCATTTAAGTGCTTTGCTGAACTGGGGATTCAATGCAGCACATGTGTTATCTTAGGCTGGGTTTATGCATGGCAGGCATCAGAGAGGGTCAAATGAGAGTTCATTTATCCTAATCACTGTGATGTAAGAGGAGCAGCAGGGGGGAGTGAGGCAAAAAAATTCTTTAATCCTGCCATGTACAGAACAAAAGCATTTTTAGCACCCTTTTAAGACGTGTGATGGTGCATAATCTCCCATGTCTCTGTCAAACCTTTTATAACCACACTGAAAATGGATTTACCCTGTCAACATTAGCTGAGAAACCCTTGTTGCCAGTAACTGAAACCTGCAATAGCAATAGATTTTTCCTAAGATTAAATGGGTTTTGAAAGCCTCCAGTACAACTCAATGTAAAACACTCTCCATTACTCTTTGTGTTTAAACTAACCCAATCTCTTCAACAGGTATTTTAAGCATTTCTTTTTTTTTTTTTTTGTAAAGGTAAGAAAAAGAAGGTGTTGAGAGGTTTGATACTGCAAATACATTTGTACTTCTTTGTCAGTATTGTCCTAATTTGTACTGAAAAAAAGAGCAATATGAACTTCAGCCCCTCTGAAAATGTCGCAAGGTTATTTCTTAGTTTTGATGACAAAACTCAACCGTGTTGCATTTAATGAAGAAAAAAAAATTAGACCATTCAGGTGGAGGGAATGTATAGGAGATTCTATATCAAAGCCCTTTGGTGAATATCCAGTCTACACTCAAAAGCGGAGGGGTGGCAATTACCATATGGTGTGGGATTTTTTAAAGTTTGCCATTTACTGTTGTGCATTTTGAATTGGAATTTTTGTATTACACAGAGCACGTATTTAGTTACGGTGCCTCTGTTTTTATTGTGGCAGTATCTTACTACCCTGGCAAACTTGTCTGAATATCTTAATAGGAATAACTGAAGCTTTTCAGTATTTGCATACTATTCAGATCTGCTCTATGTGTCCAAATAGCGAAGTATGTCATACAAATGACATGCTGTACAGTGTACATACACAGACAGAGCAGTAAGAACTAGCATGGCATGACATACATTTAGAAAACAACCACTCTGTAGAGTATAATCACTTAATCTTGTCAAAACTTGTTGGTTTTTGGATCTCTGGGTAATAAATAATTTGCTTAGTATTGCCCCATTGCCTAGTTTTGTAAAGAGCTTTAGACTAAAAGGCGTTAAAGGGACCTGGTTCTGCATCAGAGGATCCCATTTCAGCTCAGCCTGGGGTGAACATTTCAGTCAATCCCTGCTTCAATTACAATGTAGGTGACCCTGTGCTCAGCCCTATCCTAACCCTGCCTGGCTGTGGACCCTGAGGACCCAGACCCTGACTTGCAGACTGACTTTCCAGCTTGGTTTCAGGCTTGTCATGTCACCAAAACCATGTCTGGCAGTGGGGCTAGGGGATGCCCCTGGGTGCCCCTCCTGCCTGCCCTGCTCCCTTGCTGGTTTGATGAGATGGGCACTGCCTGCCACACCTGTGAGGGTCCACCATGCAGCGACTGTGGGTGCTCAGTGCCCTAAATGTTGTATAGCTTCATCCTCCTCAAATTCTTGTTGAGCTCAGTGAACCTGTGAGTGTGAGTCATGGCGCACCTGCAGAAAATCCACTATAAAACAAGAGGCTGTATGTTGCAGTTTCAACCATGGCTGAAACTTCATGGCTAATCTTGGTTTTATGAATGTAAAACCTGAGGTAGAGTTCATAGTAATCACTTCTGTCTTCTCCATCTAATGTGATTTCAGATGGATGGGTTTTACAGGAACTAATATACAAGGATTGGCTTTTTGCATGAGGCTGAGTGTGTAGAATTTAAGACCAAAAAGGAATTTCATTTTGGAAGTTATGAACAGCTGAAGAAAGAATTTAGAATGGAAGCAACTATTACATTAGCCACACACTGCAAGTAATAAATACCGAACAGTGTGGTAAGGCACCGACCCAGAGTATGCTTATTTTACGCATTTGCTCAACTTGAAACAATTTAAAGAATCTCACTGAAAGTGACAGACTTTTCCAGCTTGTGGTTTCAGCACGTATATAAATGGGATTGCTTCACTGGAGCTATAATGCACAATAAAATATTAATCTAATAAATGGGAAGAACTTGATATATTAGAAAAATGGAAGCATTGAATTTCCTTTACCTGATTTTTCACACTCCCTCCCTTCATTCTCCCCTCCCCATTTTCTCATATGTAAGTTATATATATACCTATATATAATTCCAGTAGAAACATACTTTTTGATGACCATAATCAGCCAAAATTATTGGATTTTGCTCTGCATGTCTGCGATCCCATGTAGTACTTCAGATATGCACTGAAAGGATGGATACCAGTAAGTTCTGGAGATACACACCAGGGGAGTTGTTAAAATGGGGCAAACCCTCTGTAAAATTATGTCTACAGCTATAGAACAGCAAGTATCAACTTCTATAAACCAATAAACAAACCTTTTTTCCAAATTATCTGATTGGGAGAGGAGATGATCTTAATCTTTTAGCATTTGATTTAATGTTAATGTTAATCTTTAAGCATGATTTGATTTAAAATTATTGCATACCGTGCAATGATTTTACTGTTATAGAGAATTTAAGTAATGAAGAATAAAATAATTTGCTAAAAAAAAGAATATATCAGAACTATCTAACTATCAGAATATATTTAATAGCTATAATTGGTTATTCATGGTTTATTAATATTTCATGATCTCAAAAAATGATGTCACTTTATACTATTTTAGGATATAATGGAAACTTTGACAGGCTTTGAAGCAGAGATAAAGAGTCCAAAACACTCTGTTGGTGAGAGTCACAGTTCAAAAAGTTCTGTTATGTTCCTAATTTATTGTTTTTTTTCTTAATGTAGCTTAGGTTATATTTTTTCCAGCCAGAAAGACGTAATGGTGAACATGATGGAAAAGAGTAGATTGATTCATGTCTTGCAAATGCTTGGTCTAGCATGTCAATGTACATCATGTGCAAAGCTGAGCTCCACAGTGAGAGACGTATTTTACAACAGGAGAAGAAAGCCAAGAACAGGGTCAAAAGCTGGGCACAAATGACAGCATAGCCTTTGGAAGTTATGAACAGCTGAAAAGAGAATTTACAATCAGATAGCGACAATGAAGATGGACACATGATCAATTATATGTAATTCAATAATTTTTTAATATTTGCTGTTCTTCACAAAAACCCCATTCACATTCCCCAACACTCTCTCTGTCACATACTATACCAGGACTAGGTGGATTCAGGCACCAGTATTGCTAATACACCACTCAACCCAGATGTCTGTGTGTGGAGTGAGACGAGCTCCCAGCCATGCTCTAGATACTGTGAAGCAGTGTGTGTGTACCTCAGCCTATGCAAGAGTTATCCAGTATTCTGTTTTTAAAGATCACTGGTAGAGTAACAGTGGAATGCCTTCACTTTTTAGCTGGTTACTTTGCAATCCTTAGTTTAAGTTAGGTCAAGATAGAAGCAGCTGAAAATAACTTTGCATAGGAAGTTGAAACAGATCACGCAGCTACAAAGGTCTGTGAAGACAAAACTGGCTTAAGGTTCATGGGATCATAGGGCAATTCAGAATTTCAGAACATTTCTAGTCCTACCTCCTGTTTGAAGCAGGCTCAGCTGTGAGATCACATCAGGTTGCTCAGGGCTTTGTCTAGACTGGTTTTGAAAATCTCCAAGAATAGCAACTGTGCAACCTCTCTGGGCAACTTGTAGCCTTGCCTGACTGTCCTCATAGTGAAGAAGATTTTCCATATAGTCAGTCTGAGCCTCTTCTTTCAACTTCTGCTCCTTGTGCCTTGTGCTTTCACCATATCCTGCAGGGTAAAGCCTGCCTCTGTCTTGATAACCTCCTCATAGGTACTGGAAGGCTGTTATAAGGTCCCCCCAAAGCCACCTCTTTCCCAGGATGAAGAAGCCCTGGTCTCTCATTCTCTTCTCGTGGGGCAAAAGCTCCAGGCCTGACCATCATGGTGGCCCTCTGCTAAACATACTGAAGTTCATTGGTATGTTCGTGTATTAGGGGACCCAGATCTGGGCACAGTATTCTAGATGCAGTCTAAAAACCATTTGATTTTAGTTGTATCACTTCTCTGATCTGTCTCAGCTGGTGCCAGCGCAAGGCAAAGAGGCTTGTGCCCAGGCTGGTGAGGGCCGCGAGGATAGCAGAACTGCCCTTGGTGGCAGCAGGGTGTGCTGAGAACAGCTTATATAGCTGTTGTACAGCTTGGAAAAGGTGTCTGCTTAGGGGTGCCCATGAGGACAATCTCTTCTTGCGTTGGTGAGGCTCTTCTGTTGCTAATGAGCCTCTGGTTCCATTTTCCATCCAAGCCCAATTTTTCTGCAACTTCTTCTGCACAACAATTGTATTTCCAGAAGAAAACCTCAGATGGCAGCAGCATCACAGCTTTTGTGATTACAACGATCCTGGCCTTCATGCAATCCTCCCTTGTGTCACCAGTCGTTAGAAATTGTTACCGAGGGACCCTTGTGCTTAACAACATTATTAGTGAACCACCAGCCTAGCAAAGAGTGAAAGTGTTCTTTTTCTGGCTGTTTTAGTGATGTGTAGATCTCATTTGGAAGTCCTGCACCCATGTTCTATATATTCATGCAAACAGTGCATATTTTTATATATTCATATAAGATGAAATTCTGTTACTTTGAGTAACATTCTCTAAAAGATTTTCTGTCTCCTTTAGACAGATAGTTGTCCACTCTCTTATTTCTTATATGGCACCATATGGAACTGAAAAGGAGGGATGAAGGTATTCAAAGGGTCACTAAAAGGGCAGCAGGGAATCTAGAAAGGAAGAATTTAGGAGTAGAAGACACAACAAAAAATGAAAAATAACATGGTGAGAGATGTAGGAAATCAGACAGAGAATGCACAAAGGAGCAAAAAGCTTGAGCCTGGATGGAATTAGAGTTTTTTTCTCACAGCTCCATTTTTGGGGCTCTTGAACACCTGTGATTCCCTTGCACTTTTTCAAGACACAGTGTCACAGAGATAACTTTGGGATTTCCTGCTATTCTCACTTGCAATGACTTTGTCTCTCCATCTAATTGTATTTTTTAGAAACTGAACACTAGAACATTCTCTCTCTATTTTGAGTTTCACTGCCACAGTCTTTGAAGTCCTTCACATAATTTCCTCTTTCAGGCTCCTGCCGTTAAATTATACCCGTAGAAAACAATAAGCACCAAAACTTTCTGTTCTCTCCTCCTAAAACAGAGAAGTGAGAAAAGAACCGCTCTTGAGCACAGCGGTTTTGAAGTCACATTCCTGTGACTGGATAGAAAAAGAAAACAGCTTAAGGATCAGCAGAAAAATTGCCACTTAAAGGAGATTGGCAATGGGCCATTTCTCCAGCCTAGTTCTGAAAAGACCATGCTTCCTGATACCTGTGAGAGCTTTCAACCTTCCTGTACTTGACCGCAGTATTAGAACAAGATTGCCATCATCTCACAAGAGTGAAGAAAGGCCATCACATGACATCAGCTTCTTCTGCATTGGAGAGTAAAGAAAATTGTAAATTTATTTACAATTTACAATTGTAAATTTATCCTGCCAGCCCAGGCACATGGCGATTGCTGTTATCAGAATGTTTCCAGACACATCAGAGTAAGATGATCAGCAGCACAGCAGCACCCCGAGCAGAAAAAGCAAAAAGCAGCCACTAACAAACACTAGGGTCTAACAGACAATAAGGCAAGCAAGCCCCATGGCAAGCACAGGAGCCTTCTAATTAGTAATAACAGCTATAAATTCAATCTAGCACGTTCCAGTCAGATCTGTTGTTATCTCAAATCTTTGGAGCCCCTCACTGAGCACCAAAAGGGACTGTCATAGTTTAACCGCAGCCAGCAACTAAGCACTGCCCAGCTGCTCCCTCACACCCCACCCCGGCCACCGCAGGATGGGTAGGAGAATCGGAAGAGTAAAAGTGAGAAAATTTGTGAGTTGAGATAAAGACAGTTTAATAGGTAAAGCAAAAGCCACATATGCAAGCAAAGGAAAGCAAGAAATTCATTCACTACTTCCCATGGGCAGGCAGGTGTTCAGCCACCTCCAGGAAAGCAGGGTTTCATCACGTGTGATGGTTACTTGGGAAGATGAATATAGTAACTCCAAAAGTCCTCCCTTTCCTCCTTCTTCCCCCAGCTTTATATACTGAACATGATATCATATGGTATGGAATATCTCCTTGGTCAGTTGGGGTCAGCTGTCCTGCTGTGTCCCCTCCCAGCTTTTTGTGTACCCCAGCCTACTCACTGGGGGGATGAGGAGCAGAAGAAGTCTTGACATGGGCAAGCACTGCTCAGCAATAATGAAAACGTCTCTGTGTTATTGATACTGTTTTCATGACAAATCCAAAACACGGTCCCATACTAGCTACTCTGAAGGAAATTAGCTCTATCCCAGCCAAGTTAGCACAAGTAGAGAGGTACAGTCTCAGCTATATCCTTTCTGCCCAGAACTAGGATGAGAATCAGGGCGGGGAGTAGTTTGCATCCACATGTGCCGTCTCTTGCTGTATAGGATTCATGATGGGAAGGACCGAGTGTTGGACTGCATGAGTGGTGTTGCTGTTTTAGAGACTGCTGCCAAGTATCCCACTGCTCAGCATTGTTTGCAGAATGCATCCAGGAAGCAGCAAAATTAGGATGGAGCGATGCTGTGTAGTGTTAAGATTATGGTGGTATCTCAAAGCAAGCGCTTTTTTTCAAAGTGGTGGGTGATCTCAGTAGGCTGATCTCCCAGATTAGTATCCTACAAACACCACATCTCATCACTCAGCAGGTGGGTAGGTGAGCAAGGCCAGATGTCTGAGGTTGTGCCCTGAGATGCAAGGGTTACTTACGGAGCGAGCCAGCCTAAACACTATGTGTGCTTTTACTTATTCGGCAGAAGCGGCAGCATATTCTCACACTCCATCTAGACTGATGTCATACCTAAGCAGATCCTCCTTGAGTCTCTGTTTTTCAGATCAGCCAGGCTCTGACCTATGAGTGGTCCCACAGATATCAGCCGGGCTAATTAATCTGTGGTGCAGCCAGGCATAGCCACAGAATTGGATGAGCGTCTTGGTCCAATGCTGCCGAATATCGGTGCAGAGAGGAGCAGGAGTCTAACTGCAGTGCCATCTGCTGAGCCCATCCTCCCCCAGCACCCTGGCACTCACACCAGAGCCTTCTTGCCTGAACCACCAGTGACAGTGTATAATAAACATTTCCTTTGGGCAAAATGGTAGGCAATTTTGCATCACAAGTGAAGTATGTGGGATGACGAGTGAAAGAACCTCACAGTAGCACTTCCTCCCATAGTAATGGTTTTCTAAAAAACTTCAGTTATTTCTAAGTAATATACAATTAAATAGCCCTTTTAAAATTAATTATTCACTGGAGATTATTTTATGTCATGTTATAAATGCACAGCCTAATTAAAATACAATTGCCAGTCTATTAAATACCTCATTTGCTCATATCTTTTTGTTTTATTATTACAAAGCACAGTATTTTAAATGGTGAGTTGACTTCAGCATGAGAAGAATTGTGAGATTTCCCTGGACAGCCTAACAGATATTTTGCATAAACTGATTGTCTGCTGTTTTCAGCTTGCATAACTTCTTCCACTTTCGGAAGAAATAATTGCAAAGCTTCCAGGCTCTCACACATTTATTACATGTGAATTGGCATTTTTATTTCATTTGTCTCTTACAAGGTGGTTTGTGCTCCCACACACTGTATCTTGTTCTTGCATATTTTGAGGGAAGGTTTCTATAAAGCATCAGTTAAGACACTGTAAAATATGAGGCAGTCTACATAGGCATGGTGATTTGGGTAGCAGGGAAAGGACTTAACTCCCAGTAAGAAAGCTAAACTGATTAGAAAAAAAGAAAGGAGAAATATTTTAATAAATCTAGTACAAATTTAGTACAAAGTAACTAAAATGGGGTTCTGGCAGGTTTTCTTTTCCTGCTGCAGTAAGAGGACTAAAGTCACAAATGGATGTGAAAATATGAGCCCCAGACAAAGATTGTTTCCTTGCTATGTATGACAGGGAAGAGTGGTGAGGAAGCCCAGCATCTCCAGCTTTCTCTGCAGTGGGAAGTTTTAGAGCTGTTTTAGCGAGGTGGAAACTGTGTTGATGCTTAAAATGCAGTAAACACTGTTGTGGACAGGCTTCAGGTGCTTTTACAAAGTGTCATGGAAGGCTGCCCAGATCAGGTCCCCATATGCCTGCAAACAATATCCACATGCTCTGCTCCTGGGCTCCACTGGTAGGGTGCAGCAGTGGGAACTTCAAATGGAAAAAAATCAGAGCAAATTCTTTCTGTCTGCTGCAGAGAGCATGCATCTTTGAGACACTGAAGGAACTTGAAGGAACTACCAGGAGTTTGTGTATGACCAACATATGTTTAAAACAATGGCCATGGTGCAAACGTACCTTGAGGCCGGTCTGGCCCAAGGCACCATGTAGACAATTTCAGAGATGTAATTGCACACCCCAGCTTCAGCAAGACTTCTCAAATCCTTGATATTTCAAACATGTTTTAAGTGTGGACCAGTGTCACAGTACTGCTTGACATCTCATGCGTGACTGATTTGTGACAGAGGTGGCAGAGTGGTCAAGTGCTTTAAAAGGCTCTGATTTTCCATTCTTTCTTCTCTGGAAGAAGTGGGAGCATTTTTCTCTAGAGAAATGGGTTTATAGCCCATATTTTACTAAATATTCAAATGCAGTGATAATTAGTGTGCATACATATATATCCACTTTTTTCTTTTTCTATGTCAATAGTTATTTTTTTTATCTGTATACAGAGAAACAGCAGTCACAAAAATGCAGCACATGGAAATAAATGAGTCATAAAATCAGTCATGACAGGCTGTGGTCCGGAGCCTGCAGTCAGAAAGTGCAACCAGTGCAGAACCTCACTGATTTTAGTGAGGTGACACATATTCTTTGCAAATCAAGTTTTTAAATAGAGTGGGAAAGGATACAGTAAAAGGAAAGACAGAAAGAAAAACCAAAATAGCACAAAATTAGTACAGCACAGAGATGATGTTATGCTAGCACATATCATAAGAGAGAAGAGAGCCACCATATGACAGCTACAAAAAATTTTTGGGAAAAAGCTTTTCAGCCAGTGAAAGTGGCAATGTAAAATCACAGTTCAAAGCACAAGACATCACTTCATATTAAAGGTACCCAGTAACACTAAGTTATAGCTTTCAAATTGCAGAGAAATAGCCTATGCAAAAAATGTATCATTTAATATGTAACTTTGATCGATATACAAATCTTGTTACCTAAGATGTGAATCTGCATTTATAATGCAATACCATCAGGCTAAAATAATCTTATCTTGATGAAGCTTCCACTAACTGTAAAAGCAAAGCAAACACAAGGGCAATACTAAATATTGGCCAAGACTTCATTGTACTCGGCACGTTATGAATGAAGATGTTTAAAGCCCAGTGCTTCAGAGAGTTTACAATCTAAATAACATACACCAGATGTTAGAAATCAATTCATGACCCACTGAAATTAATACAAGGTTTGCACAGATTTCAGTGAAGCTGAGTGTCAGCCAGGCTCTCTATGCAGTGTAAGACTGAGATTAATAGATCTGAAGGCCAGAGGAGACCACTCTGTTACCTAGTCTCAACTTCTTCATAACACAAGATTTAGGATTCCCCTAAATCTTTTATTTAAAATCCAGTTGCTGTTGACCTAAGGTGTAACTTTTAGACACTTATCCACTTTTATTACTTACACTTTTAACAGTAAAGACCACACTAATTTCCATAGGAATAGGTCCATTTAACAAAGGTTCCCAGTTTTTATCTTGAGATCTATCACAGATTAGTCTATTTCATGTACGGCATTGGCATCTCTCTAGCTGCTTAGTCAAAATGTCATGCTAGGTCATGTGTTTTGCCAGTTACATGGTCCAGCAAAAATGACACAGCCATCAGCAGAAAACATACACAAAAAACACATGCGGGTTTTATTATCTATTTCTACGGACCCCCAAAATGATATAGTATGGCAGACCACAGGGGGAACAAAGGAAGCAATATACCCACTCCCCACAGGTGACACAACAGAAAAAAGGGCAAACTGAGCCACAAATACGACAACATAAGGAGACATCAACCATACCCCGTATCCCAATATAGCCAGGCACAAACCAATCCAATAAATACCAGAAAGATAACCCAATCCATTACCCTCATTATCCTTGACTCTTTCATCAATTCCACAAAACTCCCTCTCACAACCCCCACCCCAGCAGCAACTCCCCTAGCAGCAGCACAATAAGACCCTCTACTGGCCTTTTATCTCCACCCTCTAATCACCACCTAAATGGCAGCTGTTTCACATTTCTACTTTCATTCTCAGCATTTCAGGGTGTGCTTGGCCTGGCCTCCCCTCCTGGATGACCCTCTTACAACAGAGGGGCTATCCCTCACATCCAGGTCTAGCATGGCATGTGTCCCCACCACTCAACACCTACTGGGCTGCAGCCAGCAGTGGAGCTAAAAGATCTTCTTGGTGGCAAACACAGAGGCCAACCCAGTCTTGCCCTTGATTCCAACAGGAGGCACCTGGGCAGCCTTAGCCCCTTTTACCTGGTTGTGAAATTCATCCAGGTGTCAAGTTCACTTCAGGGCTCGGGGTTCAGCCCCAGCGCTTCAGTCGTGTCTCATACAGATATTGACATGTATTACATTCATATCACTCCCTTGCCAACAGAATTTATAAACTGTAAAAAAAAAAGCAAGTTAGAAAGCATTTTTTATTTTATTTTTTTTCTTTAAGTCCCCTTTGGTTGCATCCATGGTAGTATCCTGCAAATCAAGAGCCAAAAAGGGGTTCAGCAATCCAGTGACAGAAAGCCAAGCAAAGTCAGCATTAGTCCTTTGGACTTCAAAGGCCACCCAATAATTAACAATATCTCCTGCCAGCCACAGATAAAAGACAGCAAAAATCCACAAAAAGTATTTTTCCGACTAAAATGCCAAAGATCTTTTCTGTCAAAGTAAGATGAGTGCAGGAAGAAATTACGAGACAAGCTTTCAACCCTGCCTGACATCCTGGCTTGTATCAGGAATAGTGTGGCCAGCAGGAGTAGGGATGTCATTCTCCCCCTGCACTCGGCACTGGTGAGGCCTCACCTCGAGTACTGTGTGCAGTTCTGGGCCCCTCACTTCAAGAAAGATCTTGAGGTGCTGGAGCAGGTCCAGAGGAGAGCGACAAGGCTGTTGAAGGGACTGGAGGGAAAGTCTTATGAGGAGAGGCTGAGGCAGCTGGGGTTGTTTAGCCTGGAGAAGAGGAGACTCAGGGGGGACCTTATCACTCTTTACAACTACCTGAAGGGAAGTTGTAGTCACGTAGCGGTCGGGCTCTTTTCCCAGGCAACTAGTGACAGGATGAGAGGGCACAGCCTGAAGCTGCACCAGGGGAGGTTTAGGTTGGATATTAAGAAGCACTTCCTTATGGAAAGGGTGATTAAACACTGGAAGGGACTGACCAGGGAAGTGGGGGAGTCACCATCCCTGGAGGTATTTAAGGAAAGATTGGATGTGGCACTTGGTGACATGGTCTAGTTGATGTTGTGGTGTTAGGTCATAGGCTGGACTTGATGATCTCAGAGGTCTATTCCAGCCTCAGTAATGCTGTGATTCTGTGCAAGGGTTGTGATTCAGAAAGCTGTTGGGAAAGTCAGTCAACCTGACTCTCAGAGTGCCATTAGGGACAATGCGAAGCCCTGGAGGAATTGCTTAGGACAAATGTTACAGATGATGATATTACAGAGCAAGGAAGAGGTGAAAAAAACCACAAAGGCTGAGATCAGAAATTGTGTAATATGAAGGTGAGCCAATAAAGAATAAAGTAGGACTTAATAAAACATTAAAAATAATAAAATTTTAACAATCAGAAGAAGCTTCAAATTAATTTTGCTACATTTGATTCTGCATGAAATCGTAGATCCAGACTCAGATGATGAGCTGGCATGGATTCAATCAATGGCATCTCCAATTTTTTTACCCAGCAGGAGGACTCAATAGAAAATTTGTAGTAAACTTAGGTTTGTGTGTTCCTCAATGTCTGTCTTATAATGCAATGGAGGTTTACAAGGACGGTATTGTACAAAGTAAAAATATTATAAGTTATTTATTATCAAGATAAGACTAACAAGATGATAATATTTAGTCTCTATATAAAAAACAACAACAAAACAGCCATTGCTGTAAAGGTTCTTGTAGCTTTCTGCTGTTTGTTCAATTTTTGCTCAGCCAAAGTTACTACATGCATATCTCTGCAAGTTTGGGAATGGTCAACAAAAAACTCTTTGAGAGCTCTTGTGTAGGTGCACGGACACACAACTTTGCAGTACATTTGCTGAATGTGCTTTTCAATGCAAAAGATGTGTGCTTCATTCAACTTCATCATAAAATGGGGGTTCTGAAGTCTAGCTGCTTATGTCACTAAAGAAATCATGAGAAATTGGGTTTCAGGACCATCTAACTTTCTCCAACCTGATGAGCGTGCTGGTTTCAGTAGCTATAGGGATAGCTAAGGAAATCCCCATTGAAGGCTACTCTGCAGGCACAAATATGTGCCCTGCCCCAGTGCATGCTCCCTGTTTGGTGTGCTGTGGGGCTGGATTGGTGTTAGCACGTGCACTGCCCCCACTTTGCACAAGGCGAAGTGGGGGCAGTGCACGTGCTAACACCAATAATTTTACCCCAAACACCATAATTTCCAACTCAAGACCTACTCCTGGATTTGTTCGATTACAGGAACTGTATCAGGACAAAGCAGTTGAATTGGCAAAAGCATGCAGGATCTCACTAGATAGGCATGGAGGATGTTCTGCATGATGATTAGTCCCAGAGTGCTCTTCTTTTATCCTTTTCTGAGACCAGACTTCACCAAGTTCTTTTACCAGCTGAAGTATTAGAAGGAAACAGAATTGTTAAAATGGGAGGAAATATTTTTATAAAATCCAAATAAGTAACATAACATTTTATCTAACAATATTGTGAGTGTAATAAATAGCTTTCAAGTAGGTGGAAAAGTAGAGATCCAAATCAGCTCACAGAATGAGGGAGAAGAAGGTTGTTTACCAGAAGAATGTAATCCCAGGAATTTCAAAACCACATTTTATCCAGCTCTATATAAATTATCTTTCCTTTGCCATCACCTTGGTCAAAATGAAATCCATTTACATGGTCATATTTTCTTCTCATGGATTTTTTACATTTTTTTTTTCAGAAGTATTTATCATAGATTAATATGCTGTCATCACCTTGAAATGCTGATAGCAACCTTGGTAGTAGGCTGTATTAAAGAACTGTAGACAGGTAGTGCCCAGCTTGCCCCAGGAACATCAGATCTATCACAGGAAATCATGGAATCACAGAATCGTTGGAGTTGGAAGGGACCTCTAGAGATCATCCAATCCATCTCCTCCACCAAAGCAGGTTTGCCTAGAGCCCATTACACAGGATTGTATCCTGGCGGGTGAGCAGACAGAAGCCCCCGCCCAAGAGATGTGACTCTCTACCAAGACTGTGTTATATGGTGTGTTGTTGACATGTTGGCTAATGACTAAGGCTAATCCTCTTCTGGTCACAATTGATAAGCACAGTACCCAACTGTCACATGCTACCAGTTCTCATTTTTGTTGTAAGTTTCTACATTACTGTGGGCAGTAGAGTGGGCTATAGAGATTTGACAGAAACCAGGATCTATGGTTCTGTGAAGTGCAGACCTTATTCATATAACAAAATCTTCCCTCCAACAAAACCCCTCTATGCACACATTGGCTGGCATCCGTCCATCCTGACAGCCCCAAGGAAGGAGCTGGAATCACAGAATCACAGAATTGTTGAGGCTGGAATAGACTTCCGAGATCATCAAGTCCAGCCTATGACCCAACACCACGACACCTAGCTAGACCATGTCACTAAGTGCCACAGCCTGTTTCTTTCTCGTGACATCTTACACAGAGCAAGACAAACGTGTATGTATTAAGAGACTGGAAGGCAGACACAATGTTTGCCACATTCCAGGCAGCTGATAAATGCTTTGCCCAGTTGGGAGGGATTTCTGTGGGTTTGCTCCTTGCCCAGAATGGTGATTGTGCCGGGAGGGATGGAGGGGAATCGTTTCTAGTAACAGTGTTCCTCTGTGTATATAAATATTTCCTGGCTGGGGCCTGCTCATCACACGAGATGGCAATCCATGCTTCCCTTCCCCCTACCTTCCCTTCTCTCCTCACATTTCTACCAGCACAGCAGATTCCAATAATAAACCCATCACTGTGAAAGCCAGGTGTCATCCAAATTCATTTGCTGCAGTATTTGATCTATCCTCTGCTTCAAGATATAGGTTTCAGAGTATTTTATGAGATGCACTTCACAGCTTTATATCATACAAGACATTCTGCAGCATTTTATGAGCTGCATTTTATAAAATTTTATCAAATATTATGTAGAATATTTTAGCAATAAGCCCTTTTTTAGGGGATCAGTTCCACTATAGGCTTGCATACATATGAAGCTGCACAGAGGAAATGTGAACATTCTCAAAACATTGTTAACACTTAGCCTTCCAGAAGATCTTTCCTGGGCTATTTGTTTTGTGACAGAGCTTGTGCAGTCCACAAGGAAACTAAAATGGGATACAAGGCACTAAAATGGGATACAAAGCAGTACCTTGTAAGGCACTGCTTTACTATGGCTACTTAAAAAATAGCCAACAAAGCAGAGATGCCTCAGTTCATCCAGTGTCCTCCACACTGTGG
The DNA here is from genome assembly GCA_013396935.1 of Baryphthengus martii. Taxonomy (NCBI): domain Eukaryota; kingdom Metazoa; phylum Chordata; class Aves; order Coraciiformes; family Momotidae; genus Baryphthengus; species Baryphthengus martii. The sequence continues at coordinate 1,857 of VWZK01016436.1, read as the reverse complement.
AGTAGCCCAGGAGGGATCATGGCTGAATAGCATCACCTTATTTCTCACTGGGCTCCCCATGGCTTTCCTGAACAAGTAACATCTCTGTTTCCAGGTGTCATCAACTACTGACACGCTCTCTATTTGGCAGTCTTGTGTGTACAGGTGCATCTGCAGCTCTGACTCTTCTCATTGCAATTATTTTTCTTCTCCAGTGCCAGGCAAAGGATATTATGTGCTGCCAGCCTCTACACACCTGCAATCCACAGCCACCCCTTCGCCTTTCAGACACCCACAAAGTACCAGGAGAGCTCATTATATCAGAGATCTGAGCATCAAACCATTAATGTCCCCCAATGGTGAGAAGAAATTAAGAAGCAGCACCTAAAAACTGGCTATTCTTTTTTCTTGTCATGGAAATGGAACAAAAAGAAAAGTCATTATTTGCTAATTTTCTCAGCTTATATATAAACCCATGCACAGATAAGACTCATCTCAGCTTCTCAAGGTCTAGGGAGGGAAGGATATCCGAAGACCTCCTTGCAGTTGCAAGAAAACAAGGCCAGGCACTGAGGAGCAGCAGTGCTTCTCCATTCTCTTTATGATGCCGGTCCTTTCCGAGGTCTGGGTTTTAGATCTTTGGGGACACATTCTCCTGGCTCAGTTGGCTGAGAAAAGCTTTGCCTGAGACGTGCTGTGGTGCAGAAGTCCATGCACACCTGCAGACAGACATCTCAGACACAGCTCATCTCTGCCTGCCACGAGAGGTCACTTACTGTACAGCTCTCTGGAAGAGACAGACCAGTCCTATTTAGCAAAGTTGCTACAAAATATTCAACTCTGTGTTTAATTTTTGAAGTCTTTTCCCATTTGTTTAATGGAAGCTGAAACACTGCCATCACTGTCAAGCCCAGGAGCGGTGTTGTCTTGACAGATCTTTTTGGGGTTACAGAAAATGGCAATATTCATACTTGCATTACAGCAGCAGAAAATAAAATTGAACATGACATTTACATTTGCAACATGAAAATTCAGATCACTGAACACAAGATGAAAGTTATTTAAGGTCCTAATAATCTATACTTGCACACTACTGGTGTTGTGTCATTCCAGTTGTTTTGAAGGCTGTGCACTTTTTAGAGTTTCTGCAAAGGAAAGGGAAAAAAAATGCTATGAAGTAAAATGCAAACAAAAAGAAGTTTGAATAAGAAGAAATGTAAGGTGTCAGTTTCCTCCATTAGTCAAGGAAAAGGAAAACAAACCCAAAATATTCAGGGCTAGTTTTTGTTAACTTGATATTTTGCAAATACTAAATTGCTTTCTGTCCAATATTGTTAAAATTTCTCATAACTTTCTTCTCAGGCATCAATTGGTAGTCATTACTTCATGATGTCAATGAAAACAAGAAAATCCTTGGGTAATAAATTCTTCTATTGGAAGACAATAATAAACTAGACTTTCTTTTCTAATAATATTGTAGCACAGCATCGTGAAATGTGTAAAAAGCACCTTAAAATAAAAATTGCACTGTACTAAATGTATGGTTTAGATGGCTATCATGCTTCAAGCAGGGATCTGCTGTGCTTACAGAGAATTGAGCAATTGTGAAATTTGTACATCTTCATAACCCCTGTAAATTTTTGGGACGAATTGTCTCTGAGCTAACAGAAGTCTGAGGAAAGCATTTTGAAGAAAACTGTCTCTCATTTATTCATATGGCCTTCCATAGCAGATAGAAGTGGCTTTGTATTCACAGGCCCTGGTCCTCGTGGGGGATTTCAACCACCTTGACATCTGCTGGAAAGACAACACAGCAAGGCACCAGCAATCCAGGATGTTCCCGGAATGTATAGATGACAACTTCCTCCTCCAAATGGT
>VWZK01016434.1:18322-84899 GCA_013396935.1 Baryphthengus martii | reverse complement strand
GAGGCCGCCGCGGAGGCGAGGGGTTCGGGGGAACGCGGGTGGGCGAAGCGGTGCGGGCGGAGCGGCCTGGCCGCGGAGGGCCGCGGAGAGGCCTCGTTCGGCCTAGGGAGGAATGCGGGCCGGAGCCCTCGCCGAGCGAGGGAGGAGGGTTCTCTGAGGTAACGGGAGGCTCCGGAGGGGCCTCGCTCGTTCAGCGTGCCCCGGGGTGAGGAGGGGCCGCGTACCTGTAGCCAGCCCCTCGCAGGCGAAGGGTTTCCCCTCCTTCCCTTCTCCCTTTGTTCGGGATTGGCCGCCCTGCGTCCAGGAGCACGTAGGAGCTTCTAAAACTGATTAAAGGCGAAATGAAGTTAATGGCAGGGTGTGTGGGTGTGCTGTAAATAACATCTCGGGCTCGCTGGCAAGTGGACCTCCTGCAGGACTTCCCCACCGACATGCGCTCGGCGCTGGGCCTGTAGCGCAGCTTCTCAGAGGACCTGGCGGTTAATGGAAAAGTGGTAAAAGCGAGGTCTGGGGATGATACAGCACAGCGGGCGGTTTGCTGTGAGGAGCAGTCGTCTGTCAGAAACTTACCCCTCTCTTTGGCTGGGAGTGAGAAGTGGTGTCATTTCTGTGTTTGTGGTGTCTGCTTAGGAAACAAACAAGCTCGCACATTACTGGTTTTCATAGGAAAGCTGGACCAAACTGATTTCAGTGACGAGTTTTACTTGTCAGACGTTGGCGGTGAAGTCAGTGTTTTGAGCTTTCTCTTCTGGAATACTCATGCCTGTATAATAGTGGAGGGGTTTTTTCAGTTCAAATAACAATAGCCTTTATAATACATCTGTATGTGTGCGAGACGTGTACAGTAAAGAGTTCAGGAGGTTTCAGAATAGAAAGTGAAAATTTCTCTTGCTCAGGTATCTTCATCACTTTTGGGAAGTGTAGAATTGATGTATAAAAAGTATTTATATATAAATTTAGGCTAATTACAGTACCAAGGTTTGGTTTACCTTTCTGATTTCTAGTAATTTGTAGGATTTCTGAAATCTATTACATTCTGGTCATCCATTGACTTTCTGTTGATACAAGAGGACATAAACTACACTTTCTCAGCCTCTTTTTTTCCGTTTTTGTGTCAGCATTACTGTTGTGTTGGTACATCCTAGAGAATTTCAATGATAAAGGACTTGGAGGCTTTAGTCTGAGGTTCCTTAATGATATCATCTGGGGTTTTCAGTGTATTTGTATTCGGGAGGCTTCTATTTCAGAATCCGGATTTGTCAATTTCTTATTTTTATATCTGCTTAATGTATTGCTGTCCTATTTTTCCATAGCTGTCCTGTTATCACAAAAGGACCTTGACATTATTTAAGGTCCTATTTTCCATTGTTATACCCATAAACTTTATGTAATAGCATGCTTAGCTCCACTAGTATTGTTGTGAATTTAATGCAGACCCCTTAACATATATATGTATGTTTAAAGCATTTTTTTGTGCTGTTAGATATGTAGAGCTGCATAGAATTAAAATACATTTTTCCCTCACTGACTTTTTTTAATGAAGACTATTACACAAGTCCTGAAACTCGTAGAATATAAAGAAATAGAATTTGATGCAGAATTATTCTTGCTCTTCTTTTAGAAGAGTCATAATACTGTGGGTTTTTTATTATTAAAAACAACCCAAACAAACCCTGTTCTAAAAGAGTGTGGTAGTCTGAGGTATAAGGGTTGCCTCTTCTGTTTGTTTTGTTTTTTTTTTAACCTATCTGAACTATTCAGTCAGGATCAGCCAAGTGACGCTACAAGCGTCCCTGCTTCTGCTCAATGTTTGAGTAAATGGTAATCAATTGAAAAAGGAATAAACAGGTGATTCTGTGATGGAAGAAGATCTACTAGGTAAGGTTTAAACTATCACTGGGGAAGTGGCTGTAAAGTCAAACCCCTTGTTCTGTAGTTTGTGTTGAGGGGAGCTTTTTGTTGAATCTAACAGTTGGAAACTGAATTTGCCGGAGATTATGTTGCAGGTTTTAAGTTTCCCATTTTATTGTAGTCTTGTATTTTCCCTCCTGTTTCATTATACAAAAAAAAAAAAATCAACAAAAATCCAGAAATGATATAATTCCTGTGCTCCAAGAAGACAACTTATGATGGTTTTTTACCAAAGTATAACAGAAGCTTTTTTGGCCGTTTTAAGGTCTTCCATCTTATAAAGTGTCAAGTTTCCTTTAAAATAAAAAAAAAATAAAAAATCCAAACATGGAAAATTACAGAAAGTCACACAGAGTTATTCTGGTGAACTTGGAGTCTGACTTTCAGTCCTCTGGCAACAATGGGAGACCTAGAGGTAGCATTATCTGTTGCCCTTATGAGTAGTTGCAGAACCATTTGTTTTTGTAGTGGCCGTGTTCTATTTAACCTGTCTTGTGTCCGAATTTTATACCTAACAATTCTTGCCTGTGCAAACAACTTCCTAAACACATTCCTTTTCCTCCCTCTTTTGGAAAGGCTCCACTTGAGCCAGTTGTGTGATGTTAACTTACCCAGCTGAGTTCATACAAAAAAAAATCGAAGTACTCGGTGAATGTAGAAAATGAGTCCTCTGAAGCTGTGTAATACCCCAAATTACGACATTTTACATAGAATCCAGGATGAAATGAAAGGTTGTTGGAGCTGTGTGAGCACCATTGAGATGTCCTGGTTACAGGAAGCACAGTTTGCGGTGGGTTTGGATGTCAGGTTGAAGTATTTATTCAGTAATGTCACTGTAACTTTGTTCCTTGGGTTGAAAACGTTCAGACTAGTTCTTGGTCTGGGATCCTATGAGATACCGTAGTGAGAAGCTTGTCCACTGGCATTATCTTTGAGGAATCCAGTTGAACTCGTACAGAGCATTTCTGGATGTGGCTTGCGAGAGAGATGTTAGAGCCTGCCTGTGTCATTTACCAACCCAGGGCCTCTATTGCAAACGGCTGGAGTGAAGATGTTGGGACCCTTTCTTAGTAGTAGTCCCTCACTGCTGCTTTTCTCTTGCCCAGCAGGCGAGGTGCTTAGTTCAGAGGGTTATGTTTGTTTAAAGTGATCAGGAAGTTTAAAGTATGTCATTCTTGGATTGATGCATTTCTGATGAACTTAAGTTATTGGCAGCATCTCATACAGACCTCCAAAACTTCTTCACGAGTAAGAGAGGCTGGAAACAGTCAACTTCTAGGTGAGTAACAATTCAGATTTGTAAGGTGGATAGTGATAGACTTGGTAGAGTAGGGTAAATGGTTGGATTTGATGATCCTGAAGGTCTTTTCCAACCTAAATGATTCTGTGATAGTGAAGAAATTCTTCTAGTCTTCCAAACTAGTCTGTAAATGTCAGCAATGGAGTAGCACTCAAGTAATAAATGCCTTTTTTTTTTTTTGTAGCTGGTAGAGGTTTTATGTATAAACTTTCCCCTTTCCTATTTTAATTTATTGTGCAAAATCCTAAGTCTACAAAATATTCATTCATGAACTGATGGGAATGTTGAATCTTCTCATTTGTCTGTCTTCTTGTCGGTGCGGGTGTCTTTGGAACCTGCTTGGGGGCTTTATTTCTCTCTCTCTCTCTGCTATCCGAGCTTCTAAACACTTTGTGTTTCCTTTCTCCCACCTTAGTTGGTCTAGCTCGGTGTTGTCGTGTTGGGTCATAGGCTGGACTTGATGATCTCGGAGGTCTAGTCCAGCCTCAACAATTCTGTGATTCTGTGGCTCTGTATCTCCTGGTCCTGTATGGCAGTAGTCTCGAGTGCAGCCAGGAGGGTTGTTCAGACCTGATCTCCATCTGGTTTTATTGGCATTCAGACTATCTTTCAATAAAGAGCTTAACTTCCTCTAAAAGCAGAGCAGCCAGAAGCATGTGACCTGTCAGCCGGCGTACTCTGATTCACAGTTGAAGGATTGCTCGATTAAATCCAAACTTGGATGTCAAGGTGAGCTTTGCTCTCTGCGCTACCGGTGAACGGAGTGGCTGTAGGGTGCTGCTCGCTGAGCACCCTGAGACTGGCAGCTGCAGAGTCTCTCCATGGGAGCGTTCAGAGGCAGATCAGTTAGCATCTAGTTATTAGATGAGTATCAAAAGGTTAAACTGAATTTTGGATGTGGTCTTTTTCATAGAGAAAAATGTAAGTTTTCTCTTAAATTGGTGTCTCTCTAGAATAGGGCTCTTTATGTGTGGTGCCTAAAGCTAGTCAAGAAGTGTGTCAAATTTCTGGTAAACCTGATATATTGTAGTTAGAAGAATGATTACTTTTGTTAAGAGCAAACAGTCTATTACTGTCACACTTAGATGTGTAGTGGATGGGCATTAGAGGAACTCAGACCTTTGAAGAAAGACACATTTGAGGACCCGTTAATATATTCCTCTCCTAGAAACTGATCTCTGTCCAGATGTTTCTACAATGAGTTTGAAAAGGCTTAAAATTTTTAAGATTTAGAGAGGTGACTCAAAGGAATCTGGAAAGTCTAGCACTGCAGGATAACAGGAAACTTCCACAGTGTCTAGAAACCAGGGAATTCTTAGGATTAAGGTAGGATGAGTACCTTGTCCGCTTTCAGGTCCTTGCTTTGTACGTTGAGCCACAGTGCAGGCAGACTGCCGGAAGGTAGTGTTTTAAGACCTGTGGAGAACATGCCTCTTTTCTACTTGAAGCAGCTATGCCTTAAAATATCACGGAATTCAACACTCCAGTTGTTTCTTTCCTGGTTGTGCTTGATGCGTACAAGGTATATCCCATGTAACAGCAGCCTGCTAACTCAGCTCCAGCTCTAGTAGCTGAACTTGGCTCTTCCACCTTGTGCAGCATGAGAAGTTACTCTGATGGCAAAGAAAAGTAGGACTCGGTCATCCTTGTACTGTCTTGACTGTTATCAAAGGAGGGGGATAGAGTGAGCTTTGGAAAGTGTTTGATGCATGGGAGCTGCGTAGGTAAATCATGTGGGATTCAGCAGGCACTTTTATCAGGCTTAGAAGGAAAAATCCACCGCAGTCTTTTACTAGTATTTATTTTGTGCAGATTTTNAGGCACTTTTATCAGGCTTAGAAGGAAAAAATCCACCGCAGTCTTTTAAATCTGCACAAAATAAATACTAGTAAAAATTTTATACACATGTTAAGTGCACTGACCTGTAATTCAGAGGCAAATTTGCTGAAGCTGCAGAGAGCACGTAAATTCAACTCTTCTCACCTTGATCTCTGCTGTTGTGTACCATCATATCCTCTGCCCAAACCTGACGGTGTAATTTCCCACAAAAGGTAAAAACATTACATCTGAAACCAGAATTTTAACTTGAAAAAATACATAGCTGTTTCTTTATTCTGTAGTGGGTTTTTTTGTGTTGAATTTAACTTTGAAAAGTTTCATGCTGGCTCTTTTTTGAATTCCAGTGTCTCAGGTTTACACCTCCTGGTGAAAGTTTAGTTTTTCTTCTCTCCTTTTCCTCAAAAAGAAGAATGTATTGCAAGTGACAGCTCCATAATATATTGCAATTTATTGTTAAAAAATAAAAGAATTTTTTTATTTATGTGTTTATTTTGAGAGGAGGTTTGTTTGGGGTTTTTTTTATACTAACTTTGTGACACCCTGAAGACTACATGTAGCTGAATATGTCTCTGCAGCAGTATCTGTTGTGTGAGACCTATGAAACATCTTAGTGAAGACAGGCAAGCATATTACCCTCAGTTTTCAATGTTTTCAGTGTCCTAAAAATATGGGTTTTGGTCATCTCCCAAAGTAAAAGGGTGAATTAAAAACCTGTTAGTAAAAGCACTATTGTTTTGTCTTTCATTTATTCTTAGGGACTGAATTTAGTCGACAGAACAATGTGGGTATGGGTTTTGGAGGGATAGGGGTTGGAGACGAAGAGGACAGAGTTGGTTTTGAAATTCTTCTGTAGCAATTTTGTGGCATGCTGTAATTAGTGGCTCCATGTATGTCGCCTTGGAAGAAATAAAGAATTGGTGAGTTATCTGTCATGGCAGGAGTCACTGTTCCAAATCCCTTGGAACAGGGATTCTTCCTTCTTTCTAACTTGCAATAATTGAAGATCAATTTCCTTCCTAGTACTGCCTCACCACTTTTTACTCTATTTAAAGAACTGTCATTTGCTCTTGAAATTTAAACTTCTAGCAGTTCTTCTGGAACAAGTCTGTTCTGCTCTTTCGATGAGAATCGCAGAGTTCACTCCTGAGCTCTGAAAGAGAGACTTAAATCTCTTGGGAAGGGTGCCCATCCAGTGATATACTCTGAAATCCATTCCTCCAGAGGGATTGCTAGACAAATAAAACTGGAAAAAAAAAAAAAAGAACTCAGAGAAACTAATAATAAAGGGATTGACAAGGTAGCAGTACCTTCTGATCTCGTTCTTCCTCCTATCCTGTGCATGTGGTTTTGCAGAGATAGGCTGTATTGATTAGATCCATAGCTTGGGAAAGAGCCTGGCTTCAGCTTAGATCTTTATGAAGAAAGCTTTTTGAAGAACTACTGAGTTGACTCTTAGGGGTGTGAAGCCAAGTTTGTCTTGCCAAAATCTGCGTTTGTCTGGTCTTGATTGAGACTGCCTATCTGGGAAAGCTTTGTGACGAGATCTGTCTGGGTTCTGCGTCGATGAAGGAGAACAAGGAATGAGAAATGGGAAGTTACCTGCAGGTTTCACAGCTTAAGGCTGTGGAAGAGGGAGCCTGAGAGCCTAGGGTAGCTTCATGGCTTTCCTGAACCCCAAGTCAGGAACTGTGTTCGGTCCTGAAGAATGTGGTGCGCTTTTTTCCTCATTCCCACCAGCTCCCTGATTTTTCGCAGGCTTTCCTTTCAACTGGGTAGTGTTACGTGGTCTGGGGTGGAGATCAGAAGGTGTCTGTGCTTTGCTAGGCGTCAAGTTGTATTTCAGTGCAGGCTTCTGTGTTGGGAGCTGAATGCAGAATAATCCAAACACTGTACACCTTGAAATGACCATGAGTGTTGTAAAGTGAAACACTGAATGAAAAAGATTGTATGATGTAAATCAATAAAAACCAGAGAATTATGAGGGAACAAGATGATCTTGCTGTTGATCTCTCACCTAGGAAAGTGTCATCTGGCAACCAGTCATAGCAAGAACATTTTTACATTCCTGCACAGCTTTATTCTAGCCTAGTTGGCAAGAAGAATCTGATTTTTTTTTTTTATTTTTTTTTTCTTCCCCCTCCCTCCGGGTGTTTCTCTTCCTCCCCTCCCCCTTCCTCTCGCATTTTATGTAATGAGATGCTTTGCCATGCTGTGAATGAGCTGGAAAGTAATTGCGATAGGAGTTTCCTGAAACGGGCAGGTTGGTATCTGTCAGGGTAGGCTTCTTGCTTCCTTTCTAGCTCAGTTTGGAGTTGTCTTTCTGTTTTGTCCTTGTCTGCTTCTTGTAGCTTCAGGTCCAGTATGATTGATATGATTGAGGACCAGTATTCGAGAGGAGAGTACAGTTTTTAAGCTTGTGGTCATCTAGCCTTGGGGAGAGGACAGAAATCTAGGATTCTAGTAGACTGGTGTGTTTGCCTTCCTTTCTCAAAACAGTCCCTACCAAAGCTGAAGGAATGGTGTGATACCCTCTAAGTGTGGGTCCCCACTTGGGGTTCTTTGCAGGCAACGCTTATGCCTGGAGACTTTTCTGTTAGAAATAAACTTGTGGCCTCCTGTTTAACCCACATTGTGTTTTTGGAGCCATCCTTGTTCAGCTAGTGTTGTTCTGCCTTGTTTGAATTTTGTTTAGCTTGCAAATTAGTAATGACTACTTCAGTAGAGAGATTTAACAAAGGTATTTGTGTGCATTAAATTTGAGATCTGGTTGTTGCTTTCTAGTTTATGTACTGGCAAGTTAAAAAGCTGGATTTTGTTGTTATTTTTGTTCTAGCTGGATTATAGTATGAGTTTAAGCTTATTTATAGGAGGAAAATCTGTGTATCAAGTTCTAGCCTGCATGGAAAAAGATGTTCAGGTGCCTTCTTAAGGTAGGGCAGTGAGGAGGCCTGTAACATTTGTGCAGCAGTTGCCATTTAGCTGTAGATAACTGAACCTCTAAATAGTACAAAAATAGTCCAAAGGCTGTAATGATATTTATTTGCTGGCAGAGTCGTGACGTAGTTGCTCCTTTAAATGGGTGTGGCAAAAATGGGGAAAAAAAAAAAATTGTTTGTGTACTGATAAGCAGGCTGCTTGCAGAAAGGCAAGGCGAACTGCAGCCCATACATGGCTATTTGTCCATATTCATTTGATGGGTCTTTTGTAATCTCCCTGCAGATTATGGTTTTCAAAGCAGTTCGTAAAATGGAGAGATTACAAATGTTCTTCAGCGATGAGAAATTGCAGTACTCCTCTGTCTTTGGACTTCTAATTCAGGTGCAGAGGCAGTTGGCTCATGGAGTTCATTACCCACTCAGCACTCACTCATCCTGCACCCTTCAACAAAGGAGATTAAATCTGCTTTGAAAGATCAGGCTGTTGAATTAGGAGTTTGAATACTTTGGGATGTCAGAACCTGTCGATTTCTTGAACCGACTTCTGTCTTCACTAAGAATTTCCATCCTTCTAGCTACAGAACACTCATCCACTTACATCTTTTTCAAATCACAGTAAAGATGTAGCCATGTAATTTTTCCCCTCTTAGCTCCTTAATCCCCCTGTCTCTTTTGGGTAGGCCACAGTTCCTCAGAGATGTGAGCAGACTGAAGGATATGCAGCTGTGTGCAGTGGTTTGAGGATTTGTATTTTATTTTTTTTAAAGGATACTAGATGGGTAAAAGATACTGATGGATAGAAGGGAAGCTAAGTGGGACTCCGTTTATAATGTGAGGATATTCAATTACAGAGAAGCTCACTGGCATGAGAAATGGTTTGCTTTCCTCAATGCAGTATGTTCTCCATAAATAATGGGTGCACATTTTTTAGTTGCCTGTGTCAAAGAGCTGTCTTTGGGCGATGTGTTCTTATTCTTTCTTTTTGCTTATTTATGCTGTTTCCTAAGCTGCTTCATGTTGTATTACCGAAGTGAAAGAATGGCTAAGAATAGAAGAAGTGAGTTCAGTGGTTTCCGTTTTCAGCACAACATACAATTGACAGCTTGCATCTGCCACAGGTCAGAGATGGTTTGAAGATGAGGGTGATTCCTTAAAAATATGAGAATGAGTGGGTTTGAAGTTTGATTTTTAAAGTTTTGATAGTCCTATGAATTTTCAAACAGCTTGCCTTATGGCTGACTTGATGAAAACAAAGCCACGTGGGTTTTTTCCTTGCTTATTTTTGCTTTTGTTTTATGCTGAAGTTCTCCAGGTTCTCACTCCAAATGTTGGTGAGCCTTGGCTTTGTCAGATAAGGGAAATGTTTCATGAAACGTGTAACAGAGGTCAGGTCCCATTTAAGGACTGCAAAGCTCAGTATACTTTATAAAATCAAGTTGGTTTGCTCTTAAAATAATTTTCTTCTTCAGTAGGTGTCCTGCAATTCTAGTAAATACAATGAAGTCTCTATTATCCTGATACCTGAGTCTTGCACAGGGCTGTAGCATAGCATCAGTTTACTTACCTGCAAAAGTCACTGAGAAGCAAGAGCGTGTGTACAAGGTAGAGAAATCTGCCTACAGGTTCCACTCTTGCTTTGGATGTCTGCAGGTTCATCTCTTTTTTTTTTTTTTCTCCCTGATTCTTTATAAATAATAATGGATCTGCACCTGTGCCTTCATGAACTTCAAACTGTTTAAATTTTTATGTTTATACATCATCACCCCACCCCCTGGCGCAGTTTGTGTGAGTATCTTTAATTGTAATAGGATTTAAAATTAAAATTGGTGGGGGGAGATGGGGAGGAGCTCTGGGAATTAAAATCTATCACCAGCTGTGGCATATTCTATTATATAACAATACATATTCCACATATACATGATATATAATTAATGTATATGTATATATCATACTGGAAACTACATGCAGATAGTATATGGAAAGATATTCAACTAAGAAGAAGGTTTTTGCTAGGACATTGCTCTAAGAAATCCCGTAGCCTATCAGATTTACCAATCTTACTTCCTCTTAATTTCAATTTTTCTGGGGAGTCTGAATAGAAGAAAACTTAGAGATACTTTTATTATCTGAGAATAAATAAACGTTCCTGGATCGATTACCTGGGATTTCAATGTGTTCAACCCAGATGCAGTATTTTTTGAGAGTCAGCTAAATGCTGAAAATAGATCAAGTGTCTTAACTTTGAATCTGTTTGTTTTTTTTTTTCTATTGACTTTCAAGTGTCTTTTTCACCCATTATGTTTTAGGTCTATCTTGTAGATGATAAACTAGGCCTTATAATTGCTCTTTAATTTTATTGTTAGCCATAATTCAGACTTAAGAGGTGTGGTACAGTACATACTGGCTTCAGCAAGAAAGTTGGCATACCTTTCTGATCAGGTATTTTAATGCTAAAGTAACTGAGGCTGCACACCCTGTGAATTACTGGGGTGTTTTTTTGGTGGTGAGCTGTTTCTAGCTTTGTTTCATTTTGAACTGATTTACCATAGCATAACCTCCTTTCCTCAACCTTGCTGTGAGATAGCTCTTGTCATTATAGTTTATCTTTGACTTCTGCCTAGCTCTGAAGAGGAGGTTTTTGTTTCAGTGAGCAGCTGCTTGAAACGCTGGTCTTTTGAACACATGGCCAATTGTGAGAGTTTCCAAAGATACCAGTATGTGTTAGGATGCCATAGTAGTGGATACTCGTAAAACCTACGAGTAGCCTCCAGCAGAGCGGTCCTATCCACCACCTCTTGGCAGGAGCTGACCCACGGGGTGTAGTGTCCGGCAAGGCGTGCTGAGAGACCCCGCGGCTTGAAACTGGGTGACACAGCACCGAGAGCTAGCAAACGATCGTTGAGCCGGAGAGTTGAGTTTCTTAAAAGCTTTGGAAATTGCCTTCTTCATCATAGAAGCCTCTGAAAGCTCGTGGAATTGATGCGTTCTTTGCCCTTGTATAACTGAGCAACTGCTTCTGTTCAACAGCTACTTCTCTTTGGCAAGTGACTTGTCAGGTCTAAAATAACTTATTTTTTTTTAAGGAGATTAAAAAAACCTAAAACACACAACCAAAAAAACCCCAAAAAACAAAATGAAAAAAGACAACCACAACCTTTAAAGGTGTTGTGTTACCACCTTTTATAAACTCTTTGGAGCTAGTTATTGCAGCGTTATCTAGTGTATATTTGAGAAATGTCTCCCAATGCAGGTGAGCTCTTCTGTAGTACTACTACAATTTTAAGAGAACTTCTGTTCCAAATAAAGCCTGGGAGATGCTTGAAAAAACAGGTACTATAACTGTTTCTGGTTCAGGCTTGAGAAATTCTGTTAAGCCAATGGAATGTATGTTCTCACGTTGACTGGCCACTTCAAAGTAAATCTTCTAAGAAATCTCACAAGACTTATGTTAAATGATTTACTTTTGAAGACCTGGAGGATCCTAATTTGGATTTTGTTACATACAAGGCATTAGTCTCTGTCCAGGATTCTTTGAAGCTTTGTTTTTTCATCCAGTTGTACTCAGTACCCTTTAATGAAATTAATTGGTGAACCTTTGAAGAAGCCCCGTTCCTGTAAAAGAGCTGTCCTGCACTGACAGATCCTGAAGCAGTCTGATGTCGTTTCTTCTAAGTTGGTGTATGTCATTAGGTGTCTGGATCATCTTGGAAGTTAGATCTTTGGTGGACTTTAATTTTGTTTCAACAGAAGAACACAGAGTGACTAGAACAGGTCTGTGGAAGGGTCGGAGGTGGGAAGGTGAGTCGGCCCATCGGTCTTGTAGCAGAATGCAGCCAGGACATTGCTGCATACCTGTGTTTATCGGTCTCAAAAGAAAATGCTTAGGTAAGCTGCACTGGCACAATGCTTGATGCAACTGCTGCAGGTACGCTGGCAAAAACCGTGCGACAGTGGTTTTTATTTGGGACTTCTGAGCAGGTGGTTGGACTGCGTGATCTCCTGAGGTCCCTTCCTGAATTGTTCTAGGATCCTGTGACCCTGTATGCGCACATACGCACATATAAACACAGACCATGATGGCACATGGTCATGTAAGAGATGAGAAGGGGTTCTACTGACCACTAGCGCAGGCTGTATAGTTGTGCTGCTGGGCTGGTGAAATGGTGGACTTGCAAAGCTACGCAGAGGGCTGGCATTGTCCCGCTCCTGCTGGTCCTCTTAGTCATGCTGGGAGATTCCAGCTGGCAAGCCAATGTGCCTCTGCTTGTCATACTTGTTGCTGCTTTTGTCTGTGGAAATGGGCTTGGGGAGGGGAAGAGCAATAGATTCTCTTCCTGATTAGTCCCCTTGGTAGATATTCTTTTCAGAGAGGTGATGATGGAGTCCATATAATATTGCATTGTTACCATCTTCTCTCCACCAGACATGACTCCCCATAGAAAGCAGTATTTATTTTAAACAAGCCAACACAATTATTCATACAGGCAACTTTTAAAGCTTCTTAAATCCTTTTCCCATTCAAAGAAAGATCTGTGAAAGAACAGGAATTAAAAATTGGTTTTACTCAGAAGTATTAATAGTGTTAGAAATCTTAATTTCTACCAAGAAGCTTAACTGGCAGCTGTGCTGCAAAAATGTGTTTGTATATATTGGGGGGGCGTATACACACTTGTATTTATAGAAAACATGCCTCCGTCCTTTTCGATAGCAGGAGATGGAGGATAGGCATTATTGTATTATATAAATTTACTTTTATTTAAAAAGTAGTCCTTTAAAGTTTTGGTGTTAATTTTTTTTTTTTTTTTTTTTTTTGGTATCAGTTGTCGAAAAAACATTCCTGTAGAAAATAGTCTGAAAGACAAGGACGTTAAGAAAGGTAAAAAGCAAATCTGTTTCAAAATCCAGTCTGTCTTCTAAGGCCATGTTCTAAGTTTGAAGCTTTTCCAAAGAACTTTATCTCAATGTTGGCCATAGCTGCTCAGAAATATTTGTCCTTATCCTGGAGTGTCCTGCGGTCCCTGGTCAGCCTCGGTGAATAACAGAAGCTGTAAAGCTGACTTTGCTTTGCTGTGAGAGGATTTTCTCAGAATAGAAGGATGTGACTCTTTCCTCTAGTAATCCCGCACAGTTTGTGCTCCTCTCATGTCCCTCTGTTCCACCTCTCCCTCCCAGGGATGTACACGGAGTTCTACGGTGTCGGGAAGTCCAGCAGTGCCCGATCTCTCCCTGAACTCCAACACTCCCAAGTGATGGCATTGGGAGTTTGCTGGAAGCTAAAATAGCCTGTAAAGCTCTAATTCACCTGAAGTAGCTCAGGGGAGAGAGTTTGGAGGCCTGGCTTGTTCCGTCGAGGATGATGAAGTGAGTGTGTAGGATTGAGTGGTGTGTGTTCCCACTGAGGAGCCCAGAGGAATTTTCTGCTTAAGGTTTCTCCCTGAGCAAAACTCAAGTCTTGCCCTTTGAGCTGATCAGATATTTGTGAAGGGTTTGATTATCTGACTCCAGGATTCACTTACTTTTGTCTGTCTGGAAGTGTTGAACAGGTTTCGCCTCAATCGACAGTAGTTATTAGTTATGAGCGACTTTTGGAATCCCAGGCTCCAAGTATGTCTTAAAATAAAGCAAATTTTCGCATAGATGAGTATTTTAGGGTTAATGAAAAGTTTTGCCAGTCCTCTCTTAACTCTTGTTTCTTGGGGGTACGTGTCTTTTGTTTGTTGTCAATGGAGAACTATCAATTAATTATTCCTTATTGCAACTAATGTAGCTCAGGAGCACGTTAGATTGCAAGCTGAATGATAATTTGGCAGGTTAACTAGCAACAGGAGAAGGCTGAGTGACAAACCCTACTGCTTTTTGCCACACCTATCCCTACAATCATTTTTTGAAACACGTCTTAAAATAGGTTTTAAATTCAGTTTTGTTGTGGTGGTTTCTTTAATATTTTAGAAATTTTTTTTTAGAATGAAAAGATAGCAGGAGCTGATGCAGTCATCTATGGAGATATGGCTGTCTTTGCACAGATTATGGCAATATGGCCATCTTTGAAGATTTATTGTTGGGGTTTTTTTTGTCTAAGTAAAAGC
This sequence comes from Baryphthengus martii, assembly GCA_013396935.1. Taxonomy (NCBI): domain Eukaryota; kingdom Metazoa; phylum Chordata; class Aves; order Coraciiformes; family Momotidae; genus Baryphthengus; species Baryphthengus martii. The sequence goes on along the minus strand of VWZK01016434.1, from coordinate 70,827 downwards.
TTTATGAGCACCTGCAACCTTCAGTCATTTGCTTTCCCCGTATAATATTAGTTGTTCTAGATTTCAGACCAAATAATACTCATCCTCTCTTTTTCCATTTGCTTTGATTATACATTTGTTCATCTTCTAGGTTTTTTACTGGATCTGTCAACAAAAGAAAATACAATTTTTTTCTTAGTTATTTCTCTGAAAGTGACTTTTTTGTTTTCTTTGTAGCAACAAGCTCATTGTAGACAAAGGCAAATTTCATCATTCTTCTTACTTGAATGTGCTGCTCAGGAAGAGCTGTGTGCCTTGTTTATTTGTGGAATCTTAACATCTAACTTCACAGATCAGCATGAACCTGCCACACTACTTCACGTTCCCTCCTCTTGGGATAGCACAAGTCACAGCTTGGTATGATGATGAGCAGTGCACTGATCCCCCTGAAAATAAACCTGAAAAATCATACGGTTAACTCTTAACTAAATCTGTTTCCGGATTCATCTCACCATATTGGGGAATAAATTCTGATAGAAGGGAAGAAGCAACAGTAAGGGCCTAGTGAGGAAATCAGACTGTCCATTTTGGACTAGGTTAAAGTAGTAATGTTTGGGTTTGTTTTTTTCCCAGTAGAGATACCCACGTCTGTTTTCAGGAGCACCAGTGTAAAGAGGTTTTCTGGAATGTCATGTAGATACTTGAGTATTTTGTTCTGTAGGGTAATCTGTGCCTCGGCTTGAATGTCAGCTTGTGCCAAAACTGTCACCTCCTTTGCTGGTTCTGTGGAGTGTGAGGAAGATCTAAAGCAAAGCATCTCCCCTGTTTTCCAGACGCTTCTATTGAATCGAAGGGCTTTTTGGGGCAGCTATTTCTTGATCAAAGATTGGTTGGTGCAGTGAATTGCCCGGTTCTGACACCAGCAAGGTGTTTAATTCTGTTGCTCTGTAAAACATGGGACTGTTCTCTTAGCACATTTGTCTTCCCTCTGAAAAACAATATTCTCTAAGCTTTCCTTTCCTGTCTCAAGTTTTGTGTTCTTAAACTGTGGAGGGAAGTCATCCTTATCCCTTAGAAGTCGCTGCAGTGGCTTTTAGATACACGAGGTCCTCTACGCAGCCACCTAGCGTGTTTTGTCTTGAAGGGAAAATGAGAATTTACGTCCTTTTCTGGTTCTCTTGTGACTACTTGAATGGAGCTGAGAAATTTAAAATATTAGTATAATAGTCAGTCTGCTGATAAAAAGAGTAGTTAATCAGCAGTTTCCAAGCCAGGTGTCCTCAGCAGGGCCGTGCTGCCTGGTGCTCTGCTCCCCTTTTTAAGGCTTGCTTGAGTGATACCAGCCAGTTCTGATCGGTACCCCAGGGTCAGTGCTCTGCTCCAGCCTTCTTACTCCTCCTTTGAACATATCTCAATCTCTTTTGCTCTGCTTTGTCACCAGTTTTAGCTGCCCTGAAGATGCCTGATCTTTCCAGATCTCAGAATCTGCCAGCGAATGCCACGGTGGTGGTGCTGTCCTCTCACAACTGGCTCCACACTGGATTTATTACTTGATAGGATGCTTTGTCGGCTCAAGGCTGTTGGCCAGCTAGAAAGCCCAGCTTTTTCTGCCTGGGTGAGGGTGATGATGATGATGATAGCACTTCTGTGCCAACATCTGCATCCCAAGTCCTCTGAATTTCTGCACAGAGAGGATTAATATTAAGAACAGGTCTGTCCTTTTGTTTTTAGGGGTTGTTATGTGGGGAAGTGGAATGAGGTTTGTACCTGACTCCCTCCCTGGTGAGACATGTTTACCTTTGACATAATTGCATCATGTATGTTCTGTAACTAGTAGCTGAGTTGGAAATTAGTGTGCAGGCAATGAATTTATCTGATGCGAGCCTTTTATCGGTGATAAATCTGGATGATAGGCTTCTTGGGAAGCAATGAGGGCTAATAACTTGGAAGTAAATGAAGTAACTTGTGTATTTTTCCCCTCTGCCCCTCTTCCTGGTTTTTGTCTTGTTTCTTTCCTAGAACCACAGAGCAGACCCAGAAGAACTGTTCACCAAACTGGAACGCATTGGGAAAGGCTCCTTTGGTGAAGTCTTTAAAGGAATTGATAATCGGTCACAGCAAGTGGTTGCTATAAAAATCATAGACCTCGAGGAAGCAGAAGATGAAATAGAAGATATACAACAAGAGATAACTGTTTTAAGTCAGTGTGATAGTCCTTACGTCACAAAATACTACGGATCATATTTAAAGGTAATGTATAATATTGCACAAAGATTTGCTGGCACCCAGTTGTTTTAAATGCAGCTAGGAAAAAAATCTCGAATGGAGGAAGGGTTATCGTGGTGCTGACTCGACCTTTTTTTAGTAGATTTTTGTTTTTCTTTGAACAGAGCTTTTCACTTTATTCTGCTCCTTTTGTTGCTTGCTCTTTGAGGCTAAATTTTGCAGAAAATGGCTAGAGAATGAAGGGAGTTGATAGAGGATTCCTCTTGCCATTGTTACTGATTTTGGTTTTCTCTCTTTGCTCTGCACTTTCTAGTACGATTTTGTGGCCTTCATAGCTATAGAAACAAAAACTTTTCTCTGATACCAAATGAAACTGCACTATCTAGAGATGCATTGGTAATTACGTGGTATAGTAGGGCCTGAGACAAAGTAAAAGTGACATCAGCAGGATTATATTACCACTGTGTGAAATGCTCTCTAAGGCATAATTTAAAAACAAACAAAAGTGTAAACCTACAAAAATGCAAAATGTTGAGTCTTTTCAACTTGCAAAACTCTCAGGAATAATCACCTTGTGTGCACTACAGATCATTTAAAAAGTATTCATGTTTTACATGATTTTTTTAAAAAAATAAAACCATTTAAAAAAAAAAAGGGTGAATTAGCTGTAGTTAGAGCTGTCTTAAATGTCAAGGGCTTTTGTCTGGGTTTTTGGTTGGGTTGGTTTGGCTGGTTTTGTTTTCTTTGGTTGGGTTTGAATTTTTTTTGTGTGTTGGGGGTGTTTTGGGGGTATTTTTCCTCCTCAGGCATTTCTGTCCCCTTAAGGTATAATGAGGTTTTGGACATTATGCTAAAAACAAATCTCTGAGAAATGCTTCTGTGTCCCACGTACTGTTTCTTTTACTGATACTATAAAAGTATTTGCAGAATTTGTTTAGTAGTGTTCTTTGTGGATTTGGCTTTTCTTCTTTAAATTGCCAGAGTATTCAATTTTTAATGTTTTCATGCTAAGTGGGTAACTTAGCTTTTTCTGCTCCAAATGCTACATTCCAGTTGTGACCAAGATAAGACAGCTGTGGTGGCTTTGTTGTTTGCTTAGTTACTTGGTATTCTCTGGATTCTTGGTGCTGACATGAATATAGAAATTGTTACTGATGTCCCATCTTTCCTTGTCTTTCCTGGGCTCAATCAATGGGATTTTTGGTTTGTTATTAAGTGATGGAGCTCTGAGGTGTAGTAGAATTTACTTTCCTGCATCATGGTGTATTGGAACAAACTGGATCTTCTCAAGATAAGTTTGAATTCATCTAGTAGCGTTCCCCTGGAGAAGTGCACAAGTGGTACTGCAGATCCAGACGTGGTCCCTCTTTTTTTCAATGATGAGCAAAGTCCTAGATACCATCCTCCTGGGTATCCACCATTTTAACTTTGTATTGTGGGGAGGGCGAAAAAATAAATCCCAGTTGTTTGCCCTAAAGTCCAAATCAGGTCAATCTTGGAAAGTGTTTTTTGCTTAAAAGTATTTACTTAAATTTCAGAATTCAGTGGTAGATTTCAGCAGCTGTAAATGGGGAAATGGAACTGATTTGGTCAGGGTTTGGTTTTGTTTGTTTATTTGTGAGGGTTTTTTGGCTGCAGAAAGCTTTATAAGTCAGGGAGGGGAAAGAAAATGATGTTTTTGTTATTTACAGCAACATAGATACTGGAAGCAAAAAGCGTATTGCAAATCTAAGTACCTGTGCATCACAGCAGGTTGGCCTTATTATGCAAGTTTTTTACTTTTTACCCCTTTTCTTAGATCTGTAAGAATAATTACTCATCTGTGCTCTAAATCTATCAACTTCTGGTTAGGGTTTTTAAAAATTCCTGGTGAATATAGGATCTTGTTAATGCCACAGTGCTACTTTCCTCAACATTGTTGTCGTTCTGCCCATTTCTATTCTAAGTGGATAAATTCTGAAAGATTAATGTGATCTTTTACCTTTCACTCTCCTGATGGTTTTGGGGAAGGAAAACTTCTGTGCATGGAGGTTGAGGAGGTGTTCGTGGAATTCTGTTTGCTATTCTGTTCCTTTAAGAAATTCTTAAAAGAAACCCAGCCAACCAAAATTTAAAAATGATTCACAGAAATGTTTTCCATCCCAGACCAGCATGATAGGTAGCTCTGCTGCTTACTGTTTCCCAAGTAAACAAATGAAAATGTCCACAAGTACATGAGTACTTCTCATTCTGTAATTAATAAAGAAATAAAAAGACTCTTTAAGTAGTATCTTGGCTCTAAATTTTTCTTAGGCTAGATTTATCCTTGGTTACTAGATCTTTCACCTTGAGATTCCTCAAGGGAGAAAGTGTATTAGCTATCTTTAAACGTGCAAAGAATCTTTTAAGCTGCCTTTTCCTTTTAGTAATAACAGGTATTTGGAGAGTTGTATCTGTCTGCTTTTTTTTTTTTTTACTTAATTGCTGTAGCTTTAAACTTTTTATTAGCTATTGTTCTGAGAATGCCTGTCAGCCAAAGTATTTAGCTGTGTAGTACTTAATTCAGGATTTGATTTGTCTCCTGCATATAGAGATCTCTTGGAATCAGTGGGATAGGTACAGTTGTGTACCAGATGGCTGTGTAATTAAAGATTGACGAACACTGAGGTTAAATTCTGAAGCTTAAGACATTTTTATTTCTTACGAAGCCAAGTCCTCTGCTATGGAGGTTAATAGCAGTTTGCTATGGATATGACTGGTCCTAAGCTCACATTCAAAGTGGTCCTGTAGTTTTGGTGGTGAATACTTAGGTTATGTGTAAAGATCACTGACAGTGTTCCTGGAAATACCTTTTAAGATAGTGGCTAAAAAGAGCAGTGGCATACAGTAAAGAGAAGACATTTAAAAGGGTTTTTCTTCACATCTTTACAGGAAAACAAAACAGCTGAGCTAGTCTGTCCTCTTTCAGATCATGCTTAGGGAACAGAAATGGTTTCCTAAAATACATTATCATATATGGAGCTTTCTCTGAAGCTCTAGGAATGCCATTAAAAATGTTTTTAAGGTTTAAATCAGGGACTTGGTACTTTCCTCACTGTACCAAAGCAAACCCTTGGTGCAAAAGCATTCAGGTTGCCTACGCTTACAGGTGTTTTTCTTAGTTGAGTCATCTAGATCTGGTTTAAATCTTCAAACTTCACAGTTTTTACTTCGAAGAAACTGAAGCTGAGGAGGCCATGTAGTGGCTTCAGGTTCTTCATTTGTGCCTCGGCTCATACAGTTGAGCTATAATGGAGCATCTTGTGTTGTAACTTCAGTTTTTAACCCATTTTAAGTAAGCTTTGAATAAGTAGATTGTTCTTGTCATCAGTTCATAGTGAGTTTCTGTTTTTCCTCTGGTAAGATAGCATATTTGATAATTAAAAGTTGTTCATGGCTAAAACACGAAAGAAGAGATGTTAACTGGTTTTTCTAATAGCAAGCATTTCAGAGGAGAGATTTTATTTTTTTGTACAGTCAGTTCTACATATTCTGGAGCTTTACAGTTTCCTCTGGATGGAGTGGCCCAGTCTCAGGGAGCCTGGGGCTTACCAGCTACATGCAGGCTGTTCCAGATGCTCCTGCTGCTGAAGGGGGGGAAGGGAAGAGTGTCTTTATTTCAATTACTTGACTTACTAATTTGTAACTCAGTCAGCTCAGCTGGTGCCATGTAAGATACTCTTATGTTCTGCACCCTAGCTGCTTGTTAGCTACAGCTTGTACATCTGACTTTTTAAAATGCGATTTTAAAAATATGCATAGTCCCCATAATATTTTTACCTAGCAGTGGTATTTGTTATGAGAAATTTTGCTCAATGAAAATCTTATCGTTGGTACAGGACAGCAAGGTCTACTTCCCGAGGTTCTTGGGATAAAGCTGATGCCAGTTCTCACTTATTGTGACACCAAGAGGTGCAAACCCCAATATCTTTGTGATTTGATGTACCTGTATCTCTTGAATTTTGGAATTTGAGTGGGAGTTTCCCATTAAATTAATCTTAGAGTTTAGGCACTAGTTGTGGGTTTTTTTCCTTAAATTTTCATTGGGTATCTGACAGGATTGGTAGGTTTTTTTCTAAACATAGTGGTAGGTGATGCACAAGCATGTGTATAGTAGAGTGCACCATAATAAACACATTTCTGTAGGATAGTAAAATGTTTTGCCTTTATCATGTCTTGTGGAACTGCAGAAGCTTACAGATGTATTAATGCCACTCTTGTAGCTGTAAGAGACCTTCTGTCCTGATGTAGATATCCGGAGGTGTCCGTATTTGTGCAAGGTCAGGATCTAAATTTGTCTCCTCATCCCGTTTGCACTTTGATTACAGTTAACATCACGCCTTGATAAATAAAACATGGGTTGTGGAGGGTACCCTTGAAAGTGATAGTGCGTAGTGATGCAGCAGTGTAAGTTACATGAGATAGCTAAAACGAACATTTTCCTCAAGCCATGGCTTGTCAAAATGTATTGCTGCTTTACCAGTTCAGGCAAGAAAAAGATTAAAGGTATTAAAAGTTACCCTGACTCTGGCCTGGTTTTGGTTACACAGGTTTGTGAAGCTTGGTAAAATGCTTGAGCTGTGCTTTCCATCTGATCCCGTAGAGATGGATCTCTTCACGAGTAAAATTTCAGGATATCGTTCCCTGTTTGTGCCATCTAGCCAAGGAGTTCAAACAATCTATCCTTGTAACCTTTACAGCCACCTGGGTTTGCCCTTTCCTTTGCAATTAAAACAAGCCTGAAGTTATTTTCAATTTTTCAGGTTTGAGAATGGAGAGCTCCTATGGCAGCATCCAGAGACTTCCATCAGAGACTTTTTTTGTGCAGCAAAGCTTTGACACGGTCTAAAGACACTGTTTGTTCTCCATTGTCTATTTATACTTGGTTGACCTAAAATAGCTAGGAAAAAGGTTGTTCATGCCTGGCTAGAAAATACCCACACCCAGTTCCAGTGGATAGTAGCAGTTTCTTTGAGACATTATTTCAAAAACACAGTGCTTACTCATTTTCACCCTATACCGTTTTCAAGTAATAGTCAAATCCTCCAAACATGTCTGGTAACCACAATGTTTGCCTTAAACTGAAGTTTCTTGCAGGTCCTTCTCAGCTGACAAAGTCGAGCTTTATAAAAACTGCTAAAATTAGCCAGCCCTTTCCTGCTGATCTCATAATATTGGAACAGACTCTCATAAATGGTGCGGGTTTTAAATTCAGTTTGCATCTAATAGAGCGGCCTTTGTTTAGATAATTGGATGTGGTGCTTTCAGAAACTGCACCTTTATTTGCTTGTGGAGTTTTCTTTAGATTTCTGTCGGTAGTCGGGCAGTAGGGTGGGAAAACACACAGTGTAAAATGCAGGAGGCTTTAAAAAGAACTTCTGCATAAGCTTGCACTCTGTTAGAAGGAACTAGCCCTAGTAAATATTTGCTGGAGACCTAAACAGTCAGTGTGTGTGGTACTTCACCAGCTCTGCTTCAGTTGGGTATTTTTAAAAATTGATTTTTTTAATTTTAAATAAAGACATGTTTTCAGTTGCAGAGTTGCTTAGTTGTAGACCTCAGATTACTATTTGGGTTTCTTTGGAAACGTGAGGGGGCTCTGGCAAGTGAATTGCAGAAGATACTCATTTTGTAACGTAACAGTCTGTAGGTCTGATGCTAAATCCTTCTCATTCTGCTTATATGAACTAGCCACCTACCAAGGGAAAGTCAGCATCTAGAAATCAGTGTTAGAAGAATTTGTCAGTACTAATATTTTGGTAGTTAAGACATCTCTGCAAGGGAAGTGCAGAAACTCATCTATTTTCAAATAGCATACAGTGGAGCACATTAACTTTGAAAATATTATTAGGAATAATGGAAAAAAAAAAAAGTAAATCCTAAGATAGGTGTCTTAAGTCATACTTTTTATTGAACTATATTGCTCTTATCTTTGACCTTTTAACAGCCAATTTCAAACCTCTAACCTGGAAAGTTGGAAGCCTGAATGTTTTTGTAGAGTTCTAAGTTTGACAGTGCAAGTTTTCCTGGCTGATAGTGGGTAATGCTCAAAATTTGAGCTGCCCCTGTGTTAGCAGCCCTGTTTTATAGTAGGATGTAAGTCCTTAGGTAAAAGAATATTCAGAGGCTGTCAATTCTCACCTGTTGCTGGACCTGACGACTTCAGTTGGAGCTTGTGGACGTGTTCCAGGCAGGTGAAGAGGCAAAAGTAATTTGAAGTTCTGAGTATTTTCCTCAGCTGAGACGTGTGATGATGTCGTAAGAAATTGTATTAAAATTGTATTGTGTCAGCATCACAAGTGGCTGGAACTAATAATTGTAATGCAAAGAGAGTCTTTTGTAAGAACTACAGCCTTAATTAAAACACATTGTTGAAACTTAAACCGCCACCAAATCACTTTTTTTTTTTTTTTTTTTTCTCTAAGCTCTGTTCCTTTAGGTGGAATCATTTTAGATACCAGTTAGCAGAAAATGATTAGTGGTGAGGGAGTGATAGGAGGGGGCTGTTTCTTTTTCAAATAAAGGAGTCATACTTGCATTGGTCTTTGGACATCTTGCACAGGAGCTGTGTGATCATTCTACAAGAAGTAATTACATGTAGCATGGGGATTAATGGGACTCTGCATTTACATTCCCTAACAGTATGCTGGTAGTCTGTTGAAATATATAATTATTTTTTTTTATAGGGCACAAAATTATGGATAATAATGGAATACTTGGGTGGAGGGTCAGCTTTGGATCTTGTAAGTATATGATTTTTTTATTATTTTTTTTTTTTGCATTTTAAGTACTAGTGAACCTTATTTCATTGTGCTTTCCTGTCTCTTTGTAAGATCTAGACCGTGGAGACATCTGGTACATCACTACTACATTGTAATGCTCTAAAAAGTGTGAATTTGAATGGTAGTTCTGTTACATTGAATTCATGTTGATCTTTTTGTTTATTTGCCTCATGTTTTTTGGAGGGACTTGGGTCATCTGGCTGTACCCTTCCCCCAGTAGAACTCATTACACTTGGCTAAAAAAATGTTTCCTTTGGGGTTTGGTCTCAGGAATTCATGAAATGTGTGCCCACAGAGTACAGGTAATTTTAACTGGTTAAAAAATGTTGGGTTTTCCATTTTCAGTTAAGCATGAAAGTGTCTTTTACTTCAGATAGTGTAGCATTCATGAAGGACGTAGCTTAGAAAGTGCAAGAGCACAGTCCACTGTACGTGGATGTGGTTTCCCCACACTTTCAGTACAGCTCTGCCTCAGCTGTAAAGCTGAGAGACCCACCCTTTCCTGTAAGATAATATAACTCAGTCTTTGTCTCATTCTGAAGGAAGACTATCTTGTCTTCAGTAGCACAGGATGGTGGTCATTAGATATTTGCTAACGGTGGTCCTGTCTGCAAGAGTTGAAGTATGTGCTTCACAAATCTAAACTTTTTAAATGAAATTCCATCAACTCAGCAAAGGGAATACTGAAGCTTAGTAATTAGGTGTGGCGTGTAGTAGTTTGTAGCTCTGGAGCGTAGTCTTTTTGAGAAAGGGGCAGTGAAATACTTATTCTTGAACAATTTGGAGTAATGGAGAGTCTCCTGTGCACTGTCAGAAATAGTGAAATAGCTTTTACTAGTGACAATTGAAACCACTCAGCCTTTGGAAGAATAAAGCTTTAAGTTTTGCCTCATTGGCCTCACTTTGCCATAACGTAATTTCACGGTATTCTCTGTTTCAGTGTTGTGGTGGTGAGATTTTTTTTTTTTAATAGCAGAATCACTCAGCTTAATTGCTTCTGGTTTACTTACATAGCTTTCTAATGGGCAGAGCATACACTTAGTCCATACTAGCAGCTCTATAGTAGCGCTTTACGTCCTTGATGCAAAAGAAAACACAGAATCGAAAATGTAGGAACAAGAAAAAAATGCATTATTAAATTAAAAAAACTTCACAGTCAACAGGCGAATTCATTTTGAAATCAACTGAGTTCCTTAATTCACTGGCTCTAAAAATAGAAAATTCAGTCTGCCATGTTTGCTGTCTGTAGGAAACTGTAACTTTTTGGAAAGTCACCTTAACGCGACAGCAGCGCGTTCAATACACTATCAATAGAGAAGTAAAGATCCTCATTCCAATGGCATCTCCTTCGGATGGAAAAGTGACATACTTCATTGAATATTTCATGAATCCTGTTAGTTCTGTACTTTGAAAAACTCTTTAAAGGTTGGACTAGATGATCCTTGAGGTCCCTTCCAACCTGGGGTTCTATGATTGAAGATTTAATTCAGGCAAAAATTCGATACAAGACTAAAATTATTTTCACGTGTCTTCTCCCTGAAGCTGCGCGCTGGCCCATTTGATGAGTTCCAGATCGCTACCATGCTGAAGGAAATCTTGAAAGGTCTTGACTACCTACACTCAGAGAAGAAAATTCACAGGGATATAAAAGGTACCTGACATTTGAAACGTTACTTCGTTCAAGCCTTTCAAAATCCTACGGGCAGTATTCTAATTAAGGTGCTGTGTTATTTCCCCCTGGCAGCTGCCAACGTCTTGTTATCAGAACAAGGTGATGTGAAGCTTGCTGATTTTGGGGTTGCTGGGCAGCTGACAGACACACAAATTAAGAGGAATACCTTTGTTGGAACTCCGTTTTGGATGGCCCCTGAAGTTATTCAGCAGTCAGCATATGATTCAAAAGTAAGTATGAGAATAAAATACCTTTCCTTCCTATCTGCAGATCCAACAGAAACGACTCTGATTTCTGTGGTTTTAGCTCTATCATTGTTGAGGAAAAAAATAGTAGGTTTCACGTGACAGGGTTTCAAATGAAAAATTAAAATTAAATTGTTTTTATACAGTAGTTACATGTCACTGTACTTGGATGCAAGACTCATGCAACTGAGGCTTTCATATTAAGATCCTTTCAGAGAAACTCCTTGAATGCTTTATGTTGGGGGTGGGTTGGTTTCTTTTTGATTTCAGTTCAATGCTTCGCATTTAATTCAAACAGTAATAAAACTCTTAGAAATCAGAGTGCTGCCAGAACTTAGCAGCTTATTTAAAGCCAGGATGGTGGCTGAGATTTTGCTCTCTTCTCAGATTTTTATAAACGGCTCTGGGTATAATTTCTTTAAGGGTATTTCTCAGGACCTGTATAATGATGCCATCCAGGGTGACCTGGACAGGCTGGAGAGCTGGGCGGGGAGAAATTTAATGAAATTCCATAAGGGCAAATGTAAAGTTCTGCATCTGGGGAAGAACAACCCCCTGGATCAGTACAGGTTGGGGGCTGAGCTGTTGGAGAGCAGCTCTGGGGAAAAAAACCTAGGAGTGCTGATGGACAGGAGGATGACCATGAGCCAACAATGCGCCCTCACGGCCAGGAAGGCCAGTGACTTCCTGGGGGGCGTTAGAAGGAGCGTGGCTGGCAGGGCGAGGAAAGTTCTCCTCCCCCTCTGCTCTTCACTGGTGAGGCCTCACCTGGAGCACTGGATCCAGTTCTGGGCACCCCAGTTCCAGAAGGACAGGGAACTACTGGAGAGAGTCCAGCGCAGAGCCACGAAGCTTAAGGGAGTGGAGCAGCTCCCTGCTGAGGAGAGGCTGAGGGAGCTGGGGCTCTTGAGAAGAGGAGCCTGAGGGGTGACCTCAGGAATGTTTATAAATATGGAAAGGACGAGTGTCAGGAGGACGGAGCCAGGCTCTTCTCAGTGATGTCCAATGACAGGACAAGGGGCAGTGGGTGCAAACTGTGAATAGGAGAGATTGAAGAGGTGCAAACTTTAACCCTTGTTTATTCTATGGGCAGCTTTGATTTATGACTACAGTAGGGAAAGCATTGCCGGCCACTTTTTAATGAGAAACACCTTTAGTGACCTTAATCACTATTGTAGCTCATCTAAAAAGACACAAGCAATGTATATTTTTCACTTGGGGAAAAATACCTAAGTTGGAGAAGAATTTTATGGTTCATAAGGTATTTTGTTACAAAGACAGGATTTGTTTATGCTGCTTGCCTTTAACTAAAATAAATACCTCTCCATTATTCTTCAGAAACATAAACTTGGTATTTCAGATCTAACAAGTTGATAGTTTTCTGGCTAAATTTGTCAAGCAGTCTGTTAGGAAAGAGATGAAATGATCACCTGCTGGAATTGATTCAGCTCTCTGCCTTGTTCACCTTGTTCCTTGAGAGTGAGCAGTGAAACGAGGTTGAATGCTTCAGTGCATCTGCAGTTGAAAAAGTATCATCATCAGGCAGTTTTGCTATCTAAACAAAATCTGAATTAGGAAATTTGTGTCAGTTTAGTTCATTGTATAGGAAAAAAAAAAGGAAGAGGGATGTTTCTGAAGCTTTTTTCAAAAGCATATTTAACTTGCTGACAGTGTTATAACAGTGATGGTGATGTTGTAGATGTTAATCTTTCATGACAAAGTCAACCAGGGCCTTTGGGAATTAGAGCCTTCAAGAACTAGAACGAATCTTTGTGCATTATCTGCTTAGACTAAAATTAATTTTATTATAGAGATGAGTATATGTGAAGACTTCAGTTATTAAATAATAGTCATGATAGCCCTTACTTTTGTACCGCAAGTAACTTTTTCCCTTTCTCAGGCTGACATCTGGTCATTGGGAATCACTGCTATCGAACTAGCCAAAGGAGAGCCTCCCAACTCTGATATGCATCCAATGAGAGTTCTCTTTCTCATTCCAAAAAACAATCCTCCGACGTTATTAGGAGAATTCAGTAAACCTTTTAAAGAATTCATCGATGCATGTCTGAATAAGGATCCAACATTTGTGAGTAGATGTCTCTGTGTGTGTCTGTAGATGTTTTGGGTTTGTTTCCTGCTCTCTCATGCTTGTGAAGTGTTTTTTTTTCTGATGTGGTGCCTCATAGTTGTCTGGAGTCGTTTTAGAGACTCTATTTTCCAGTGTAAATGGTAGCAGTGCTTTTTAATAGTTCTCTCCATCCTAGTCTCTTTTGTTTAAAATACTGAGAGGAGGAGGGAGAATGCGGAAAGAAACAGTGGCAGAGGCAACTTCTTCCAACGCAGTCAAACCTAGAATAATGTCAAAAGAGAAGCTTTAGCAGGGGAGAGAATCAGCTCTCTTTCTCCAGCAGAACTTTTGCAGTCTGTCTGGATTCTACTTACAAGGAAATGTTGAAGAATTTTATTAGTCATTTTCCTGGGTGTGTACCGTCGAGCGTAGTATAGGCAGCATAGTCTGTATGTGACTTGATCGTATTTTTAGAGCGCTTGTAAATGTGGATTGCTGGCTATTTTTGACTTCCTGTTTCACTAATTTCCTGATACTATGAGAGTTAGCTCTAGAAGGCAGTTGTCTTACCACATCTGCCCTATTAACATTTTAAATCATGAAATGTTAGCGGACCATTAAATATTTAAAGTGTTTCTTACAGCGCCCTACTGCAAAAGAACTTCTGAAGCACAAATTCATTATGAAAAATGCCAAGAAGACTTCATATCTGACAGAACTGATTGATAGGTTTAAGAGATGGAAAGCAGAGGGACATAGTAGTGATGAAAGTGATTCCGATGGTTCAGATTCGTAAGTTTATTTTCAATTTAGTCTCTTTTGGTATTTCTTTTTTTGTTTTTTTTTCTTAATAATGTTACTAAAGTAGGTTTGTTGCAGCGTCTTTTTGTAATGAACTCTTCTGTACATCTGTCATTTGTTTTCGTCGGCTTCTTTCAAGGCAACCCCCTATATCAACCTAAAGACTAAAGCATAAGTCAAGCTATGCACTCGTTATCTCTCGAGACTGTGTCTCTCTGAACTTAAGTTCAGTTCTGCCTAAGTGCTCTGTATTTCCTAGTCTGAGGCTAGTGGTTGTACCAAAACCAGTGAATCACAGTTAGAAGTATTGCAGAGCAAGGCTGAGGTGTACGAAGAAGTTTGCACAATGCCTGCGGAACAGCACGCCTTCTGGAAGCCTCTTGCTTTTCCGGGTATCAGATGAACTGTTTGAAATGAGCTGCCATGGGAGAAGGAATTCTTTATGGGTAGATAACTTCTCTTTGCTTAATTGGATCTCAATTTATTCGGCCTCTGAAACTGTCTTTTTAAAGTTCAGTTAAGTTCTCAATACCTGTTTTTTCTTCTTAACTTGAAGGAATACAGAACTAATATTTATAGATTAATTATGTATTTGGGTTACTTATCCTTGCTTAGCCTTATGTTGTGGCTCGTATCATCTACATCCTATCTTTTTTCTTCAGGGAGTCCAGTAACAAAGAAAATAACTCTCATCCAGAGTGGAGCTTTACTACAGTCCGAAAGAAGCCAGATGCAAAGAAGCTGCAGAACGGGACGGTACGTACAGTCTGAAAAGTTTCTCTTTCAAAGTGCTGGGTTTGAAGGCAGTTTAAGGAGGATAGTGATAAAACTTAGGAATTATTCTCTTTTCGTAAGAACTGACTGTTTTTTTTTGTAGTTCAAGAGATGATGCTTGTCAGTGATATTTCCTATGCCCATGTCAGCCCTAAATGCTAAAAATACCACATGCTAATAGATTGGTGCCTGTTGATAGAAATGTGAATTTTACAGCCTCATAGAATGTTAGAGAGGGAAAAACCGAACTGTTTTTCTGACAGTATAGGGCATTGTTTCAGTTGTGTCATCAGGCATCTGTTTCCACATCACCTACTGTCAGTGTCCTATGTCTTCATTGTTTTTGTGATGTATTTCCAGGACTTTGTCGAACTGAACTGAACTTTCAGAATTTTATGTATGTGCTGTGTTAAATACAGCATATATGTTGTGTAGGAATATGCTCACGCAATCCTTATTTGTTAACTTTCAGGATCAGGATCTTGTTAAAACCCTGAGTTGTTTAACTATGATAATCACCCCTGTGTTTGCTGAGGTAAGTCTTGACTTAAACTCCTTAGAAAATCTTACCTAAGCGTCTGGTAACTTCTACAAGTTTTATCTGGTTTGGTTTGCTCTTCAGCTCAAGCAGCAGGACACCAACAATGCTAGCAGAAAGAAAGCAATTGAGGAACTTGAGAAAAGCATCAATATGGCAGAAGCAACGTGTCCAGGGATCACAGATAAGATGGTGAAGAAACTTATGGAGAAATTTCAGAAGTAAGTTAAGGAGTTTTTTGTATGCATTATTAAAAAAAAAAAAAGCTTACTTCATTTAGTTTCTTTTTCTTTTAAAGTAACACAGGGAGATAGTTGACACTGGACTTCATATGTTGTGTAAATTCGAATAGTTTAGTGAGAAATGGAAAATCTTCCATGTCCAGTGCTTTAAACTTTTAGCTTTGGTTGTTACACATAACACTTCTGACCTTTGAAGGAATATTATGTAGAGAGTGTCCCTTCTGGTGTTTTTTTTCCTATGAACCGTTGAGATGAAGGCACGTGATGCAAAAATAATTACGTGATATTTGCCAAGCTGAGACAATATAACGAACAACATTCTGACTTGCATTTTTTTATCTGCAGATTTTCTGTTAATGACTCATCCTAAGAAACTTCACCTAATTGACTGCTGTTTCGTACGGACCCAGTGAAACCCACCAAAACTACTTCAAGCTTGGCAGTGCTTAGCTCATGAGCTCCTTGTGCCTTTTGGATCTTTGCAACATATTGATGGTGATCGAGGATTTGAAAGAACCTACTCAACTATTTTGTGGCAGTGCACATGGTTTTATATTTTCAGGAAATTATTTTGTAAAGAACAACTTTTAATATTGTAGTTTCACCTGTTTAATCTGATAAATGTTGAGGTGCAGTTCTGCTTTTAGAAATAACCATTACTTTAGTTAATAGAAAGTGCAAAGTACAGTCTGTTTTGATGCCGTTTCGTTCCTGTACGTGGGGATGTACAGGTCTTTTGTATTCATGAGTTCAACTTTTGTAAATCACTAACAAGCTTCAGAGAAAAGAGCTTTTTTTTCACAAGCGTATTCAAAACGTGTCATGTAGTGGCAAGGGTATTGCTGTAGCACCTGCTTCGACCAGCATATAATTATCATGCCCTGAAAAAGAAACCTGCAACAGTATCTATTCTAATTCTAAATTGGTACAGTATTCTAGGCAGCTCTATGATGAAATATATTTGAGAGCAATATGTCAATAGTTTGCAGGTGATATGTAGCAACGGGTATATCCTGATGTACAGTACGTGTGTGACCTTTTAGAACAGGTTTTGAAGTAGTGATTCAATCTTATAGATCATCACGGTAGGAAAATTTAGAGCAATACAGTCGAGGGGGTGGGGCTTTTGGCAATAATGGACAAAACCTGAAGTGTCCAGTTTAACTTAATTTAATGTTTTTTTTTCCTCTGAGTATATATGCCTGGGTGGAAGGGAGCCAGAGAAGCCGAGCGTCGCATGATACATACCTCACGAGCAGGTATTAGTGGAACACCAGCGTTCTGTGTGGTGGTGTTGTTTCTCCTGTAAGATATTTATACACATTTTCGTTCTTAAATACGAGAAATACAGTACATCAACAATAATTTGTTTATAAGTTTTCTGAAAGTGTATTTTAAATATGTATTTACCAGTCAATATGCAAATAACTGAGTTATAGATATTCTTTCACAAAAAAAAAAAAGGTAGTACTGTGCAGTACAGAGTGATTTTTCTTTTTGTTGTTGTTGCTTTTGGTTTGTTTTTTTTTTTCACAAAAAGTAGATAAGACTATAAAGTTGCTTTCAGTTATATATTTATGGTACTGCTAGATGGGTAATCTCTTCTGGTTTGGGTTTGGTTTTTTTTCCCCTTTTTCAACCCAGTATGTATATTATGCTGAAGTTTTGAACTGGGATTGTTTTTCAATACTTAGCTGTGGAACTGTTGGTGTAAATTTATTTTTGATAAAGGCTGGGTGTGTTTATTTTATGGTTCAGACCTGCACATTTTGTTTTTGCACAAGAGTCATTTTAAAGAATCTGAAATATATCTGCCAAATATCGAAAAAGTAATGGTGTGCAAGTAAATACTGCATTTCTAGTCAAATGTTGCCATTACATCGTTTTTATATAAAGGACACTTGTGAGAGATGGTGGTTAGATATGCCAAGGACAATTATTTTCAATGGTGCCTACACTGTAAAAAAAAAAAAAAAAAAAAAAAAAAAAATTACTTTTAACTCCTTGTTTTAATTTTAAAAAAAGTTTCTGTTTAAAACTTTCATCTGCTATATAACTGAAATTCAATTAGAATTTATATCTGAGAAAAAAGTCTGGAAATAGTTTTTGAAAACAATAATGTTATGGATTAAATAAATATTTTTATAAATGTAAAAGCAGCAAAAGTTGTAAATACAGTTGATCTGAAGCTTTACAAAATAACTGCATCACAGAAAGAAATTGTAGTGCTCCTCTAGCTTCTGTAGTTGTTTTAGCCTTGTAAATCTGTTTATAGATGAAGCTTACTTCAATGTTTTGGGGGGTTTTAAATGGTTTTAAAATAAATATTTAAGTTCTGTAAACTTTCATCAGCTCGTTCTGTTGTGCATTTTATTTTGGATTTTAGTAGACATGCAGAGGTGTGGCTATACCTCGTACAGGTGTTCCTTGCAGAGTTGCATGGTTGCTTTGCAAAGCTTTGGGTCCCCCCCAGTGCTGTTCTTGTCCGGAGGACGCTTGCCAGCTGCTACACCACGAGGAACGGATGGAGCAGCTCCAGGGTTCAGTGTGAACCCCTTCCTAAAGAGGAGTCTTCGGGATCCGTGCGCTCAGATGAGCGTGCGCGGCCGGTGGCAACGCGGTAGAGGTGTCAGAACGCTCTGACTTCCTTGTAAACTCGGCGTTGTGGAGTGAAGGTACAGAAGGGCCTGTGACACAGTTACCTCGGCTTTCACTTCAGTCTCGACCCAAACCTCATTTTAAAGAGCTCCATACAAATTTCTCAGAATTGAAAACACGTTTTTACTTCCGTGTCACTTCCCTTAAGGTGTTCTTTTTACGTGGGAGACCGAGGGAAGAGAAGATGGGGAATTCTTCCTCAAGTTTTGTAACTGGTGGCTCTACCCTCTTGACACAGGGTCTTTAATCTATGCAACTCTCTAAACAATTCTGGGCAGGTAGGGTGAACCAAGCATTTGGGAAATCGGAACCTGTCCTTTTTGTGATGTGACTACCAAGTTGCTGAACGATGGTGCCTCTTCTTTTCCTGTGAAAGGGGTGGGATGTGTACCTACCTCATAGGACAGCGTGGGGAAAAACTCATCGGTGTGTGCGTGATACAGCCTTGTTCTCTTACAGCACAGTCCATTCAAAAAGCGGTTTTTCCTGTGCTGCGTATGGCATTTCTCCGCCGAAGTCTCTGTGCATCGTAAGACTATAACCTAAGGCTTAAGAAAGGATGTCTGTATTACTGGTTTCCAGAAAACAGTTGTCTTTTTTTTTTTTTTCCCCCCATTATGTGTTAGTTATTGATGAACTGTGTAACCTGATCAGCAGTATTCTGTTGCTGGCAGATAGCTAATGGAAAAATACATCAAAATATTCATACAAGAACAGTCATCTTGCTCGTGTGGTTTGCTACGCTTCCCACTGTAGAGGGAGGAGAATTGATACCCACGTAGTCTTACCAAAGTAGTCTGAATCCCAGAATAGAGAAATGTATTTGTTCTTGGGTAGATGAGTCTGCTATCGATGTGCCATTCTTCAAACCCTTGGTCTCTTGACTCCTCGAGTACGCTTCTGTACGGTGAGCATGTAGTAGCGTGAGCACCGGCTCCTGCCTTCGGCCCAATGTCTGTAGCTGAGTAGGAAAGTACGTAAGTTCTTAATGTCTTTGCACAAAGTTTAGCAATTGTTAAGGGTCTGATTTTTATCACGCTGTTTTATGACTTCACACTGGAATAAAATGATTTTCCTCTTTGCAAAGTTGTAGTGGTGTGTATGTTGCCTTGTCTTACTTCACATTTTTCCCATTAAAGGAGGTAACGACACAAAGCTGAGGTGAAGACCCTCAGGGTTTTTAGCCCTTCTCCAAACTGAAGTTTTTTGTGTACTGTGGACATTTTGCTGCTTTTTAGATCCTAACCTGTCCATCGCTACCTAAAAAGTTGCTGAACATCCTGCATCAGAATTTCAAGACTAGCTTTCACCGTAAGGGAGTCATTTTATACGAACTCCAGTTACTTCAGTCCAGACACACTGAGTAACTTGTGTTTTGACCCTTTAATAATCCCTGCTTGTGTAAGAGCTACAAAAGTTTACATTTTCCAGGTCCTACTCTGTTGTCTGCAGACCAAAGCATTCCTTGTCTTCTCCCCATCCTCATTTTCTTCCCTAGTGAAACACAATCATTTCGCTAGGTATTTGCACTTTTTTGTGCTGAATGCAGCTGAGCAGGGACCGTGGGGGAAGGACTTCCTCAAGGGTTATTTCAGTTGTTCCTTGACATATGAGCCACTGCTCCCTGGGCTTGTTCCTTTATTGTAGTCAGTCCCAAGAAAGAGGGTTTACGCAATGAATGTAGCTCGAAGACCTTAATTTCTGTCACTTAACGAGCTGCTTTGTTCCTCTGCTATTGTTGACCGTGATTTAGGATGTGCTAAAGCACAGTGCACACACTGTGCCCAAGTGCTCTCTAGTCAATGGAAAAATCCAAAAATAGTTCCCGAGTCCTTGTTTCTCCTTCTCACCATTGTCTCAGGCCAGAGCTGGCAGCTCCTGGAGCTTTGGGCAGTGGAGCGGTACCTTGATCCCTCTGAGGGGGGACCGTGCGACTGTTGTGGGACGTGCTCAAGGTGAAGCTGCCCTGGGCCTTTACCTGTGTCTCCAGATGATTTCAGGAGCTACCAGCGAATGTAAGTTTACCGGTGTGCTTAAGGTATAACCCTTGAAGGGACGTTCTCCCAGGGCTGTGTGCTCAGTCTGTGTTTGAAACACTGCTGCATTTTTTTTATTTATTTTTTTCCCCTTCTACCAAACCATGCCCTACTTAAATGCTCTATTGAGTGGTGGTTCTTGCTCCTTCTCAGGTGCTGAACTTTGGGAAAGGGAACAGCTCTATAACCAGAAAGATTACCCCTTTTTTTTTTCTCAATGTAACTTGTGCCAGAGCAGCATGTGGGATCCTTGTTGTTCACAGCTGCTTCAGCACAGAGTAACCAGGGGCAAAAGCAAACCTTTGCTGTGTCCTCTCTCGTTGATTGAATGCATTTCTTTGGGCAACCGACCAAGTAGGTGGTGGTTTCCAGCAGCATTCAGGGATCTCTGCAAGTCTCCCCAGTTGCTGAGACAGTGATGGCACAGAGGGAGGCACAAGTGGCTGCGGGAGAGGGGAAACCAGCCTGGCAGCTCCTTGGAGCAATGAGGGCTGCCTGGGAAGGGGGAGGTGTGGGGGAAGGTGAGCTGGGGGTGCCTGCAGGGCCAGGAGTGCAGATTTCACAGGGCAAAAGGAGGAACCCAAAACTCTGGTGTGAACAACTGGTTTTTATTGTCCAGCTTCTAAAATAAGAGGCAGCGATACACAGAGTGAGCAGTACCCATAAGCCTGGTTCTTCTTATATTTTAATCTGTTTTCTGTCTTCGTCCCAGCTTCCTTGTTTCTGTAAATCTATTCTAGCAAGTTGCAGTGGCTTCTTAACTGTGGTTTTACTGGGCTGTCCTTCTCATTACAGTCATATCCTACAGATAACTTTTAGGGTTGTTCGTAAAGAAAAGTAACACGATCCTCCCCTATAATCTTACAGAGATGTCGTAATTCTCCAGTTTTCTGAGTAGATTCCGTGTAGATTTAGGGTAATAGTAAGTTTTTGTAATAAAAGTACTTCTAAGAAGCATCTTTATACCTTTTCCCTTCAAGGGAGCAACGGATAAATCGGGAATCGCTCTCCTGCTGCCCCATGGATGGGAAGCAGTTCTACCTCCTCCTCCTTTATAGCTAGAAACAGCCGTGGCAAAAATAACCTCGCACTCCTGTAGCGAACAGGAAAGCTTCAAAGCACCGTGGTTACAGAAGACTTCCTAAAGCCAAGGGTGAGCACCAGCTGCCAGTATCTTTTCTACCCCTTCCTGAGATCTTTTTTTTCCCCACACCGCTTGACTTGAGGCCTGATTTGAGGGAGCCAAGAACCCCTCTGGCATATCTTGCTCCCCGAGATTTACGCAGGGCACTGAGGTACCAGCGTTGTGGAGGTGCTGCCAGAAGATGACAGCTAATGGGCCTCAGCGAAGCAGATCTGTACAACATTACCCGCTTCCCGAGCTCACTGTGGAATGCTGCTAAATGATTTACAAACATCACTGAGATTTTTCCTGGGGAAGGATAGTGCTCTAAGCTGGCCAGGGAGAAGATAAAGCACTTTGCTTTCTCTGTGGCTCCAAGGAGCACCCCATACATGCAACCTTGTCCTCGAGGGCCAGGCAATCCCTGCAGCGTTGGAGAGAGTAGAGTCAGGATGAAGGAGACAGGCTTCGTGCTTAGGGCACCAGCCGTGTCTACGGGGGTCAGCTCCAGGAACCACTTCCCCTGGCTGCCCTGCTCCTCTACAAATGGGCCTCAAACACCCTTCCCACCAGTGTGCTTCCCTGCAGCTGTGAAAATAATAAAAATAAGGATGGTTTCGGTATTTTTTGTCCCTTCCCTGGATGAAGACTTGCGCAGGCCACAAGGTTCTTTTAGGAGATCCCTGGCTGCTCTGGCTGGAGCAGGATCCCCTGGTGTGTGGTGACAGAGATACACCAGCTTCCAAGCGTGGTGCAGGGGATGGGTACTTGGGCACACTGCCTTATTGTCCATGAGCACATCCTCTATAGCTAAGAGCACTCACACAACACGAGCCCATCAATGTCTCACAAGTAGGAAGCAGCCCTGCAAGAAGGGCATCACCCTTCTGTGGCCCTGCATCCGTGCCGGCCGCCTCTGCTCGCTCCAGCCGGTGTCAGGCACCTAGGTGAAATACCTGGAGGCCCCCCTGGAAGTCCTTTCAGTGGCATTGGTGACAAAGGACACCTCCTCGTCCTCTTCATCCAGCTGGAGGCTGCCGGAGGACAACCGCACCCGGGCCATGGGCGACCTCAGCACCCGGCCGTACAGGGAGCAGTAGTCAGCAGCCAGGAGGTCGGAGTCGGAGTCACTGGACTCGGTGCTGCTGCCCACGTAGCGTTCGGCGGAGCGCCGTGGCCCCAGCGCCAGGCCCTGCTGGGCCGGCATGTGCCGAAAGACGCCCGCTTTCCGGCTGCTCAGCGCAGGGCACGGCCCCAGGGGCCTGAACTCGGAGCCGTAGGGGAAGCGGATGGTTTTCATGTCTGACTGGCTCCAAGAGCGCTTGGGAGGCTGCTCCTGAAGGCCGTAATCGAAGGAGCGAGTCATCAGCCTGTTCTCCCCTGCTGGGGCCACGCTTACACCCGCTGCCGTGCCCACAGCCTCGTGACGAAAATCCCCGGCCCGGGTCCCGCTCGGGCTCCGCTTGAGATGTTTTGCAGCCACAGTGCTGCCTTCACCGGCTGTGTCCTCACCGGGTGCCAGCGCGTGGCATGGGGGCTGTGGGGGCCTGTCCAGGTAGAAGAGGACCTGTGGGGCCAGGGTGGCCATAGGTAGGGGGCACGGCACATCCGTGTACACCAGCTGCCGGGCGCTCACCTCCTGCATGTTACCCACTGAAGTGCTTTTACTGTTCCCAGCAAACTGATGGTGGGGTCGAAAGGAGGTCAAGGGATTCCTGGCGCTGAAGAGGTCGGCGGGCTCCCACGCTCGCTCTAGCTCCAGCTCGGCATAGAGCAGAGGGAAGGCAGAAGAGCTTTTGGAGTGGGGCAGGAAGGCGGGAGACGCTTCGGGCTTGGAGCGCTCCAGCTCGGCGGCGAACGTCACCTCCACAGCAGAGCTCCGGCGCTGGCTGTCCAGTGTGGGCTCGGAGGCGTGCACCCCGTTGGCGTGGTAGGAGCCCCGGCTGCCGTAGGCCAGGCGCAGCTCCTCCACCTGAGCGAGGGTAGAGGGTGGGTGAGTGCCCAGATCCCTGGCTTGGCCAGGGGTTAAAGCAGGGCTGGCAGTGAGCCTGTAGAGCCGAGGGGCTGGCTTGTCTTCCAGCCTTCTCTGCCAGCTGGAGCCACGAGGCCAAGACAGGCTCTCTGCCCCCGCCCCAAAGCACTACCTCTTACTGATGCTGAGGGGAAATACCTGCTTGGAGACATCCGTCAGGAGGTCCGGGGAGGAGCGGCACTGCCTCTCGTCGTAGCGGGACGCGTAGTGCTTCCTGCAAGGCCGAGAGCATGAATGGGTGCCTCTCCAGTAGGGTGTCTCCCCCCACCCCAGCTTGCCCACTTCTCCCCTCCATGTCCCCTCGGTACCTCTCAAAGGGCAGACTCTTCATCTTCGCCTTCCTCCCGTGCTCCAGCAGCTGCCTCTGTGTCCTCCCACTGCAGCAAGGGGAGAGAGGTGTGAACAGCACCATCGGCCCCAGCCCTGGGAGCCCCACAATCCTAAGGGAGGTGAGGGGATGCGGCAGGACTGAGGCAGTGGTCTCTCCAGGAAAAGCAGCTGTTGGGTGCCATCCCCTCACATCCAGACAGGTCCGACATAAAAGGGGGACTCTGAGCCACCCTCACAGCTTTCCTGGTGGAGTTTGATTTTACCCACGACTTTACCTGTAGCGGAAACTGGAGCCCTTGCTGCACAGAAGGGCTTTGGGCTTCGACTTCGGCTCTTCAGACAGCCTGAAGAAGGCATGGTACTCCACGCATGTCTTCCAGAAAGCCTTACAGGCATCCCGGCTTGCCATGGTGAACTCCAGCGTGTCTTTGCACAGCGCCTGCGTGGCCAGAGACAAACGAGTCGCTATCATGAGTGCGAGGCCAGGCTTGGCTGTTTGCCCTCCTGACCTCCTCGAAGGATCACGCAGGGCTGCTGGTGTCTCCGGCCTCTGGAGACACTGGGAGTGACACATGGCTCAAGGTGGGAAAAGGAGGATCACCCATGAACAGCAAAAATGGATTTTATGCCCTCTGTGACTTTGAGTGGCTGATCCTTCGTCCACCTCTTTCCGGGCCTGGCAGCTGCACTCAGCGCGGTACTTACGGAGATGTTTGCGTGGAGCTTGATGAGAAAATGCTTCCTCTTGAAACTCAGTTTGCGTATTTTGGACCAGTTGAATGTGTTGATCTTTGTATTGCCCTGCGAGGACAGACACAGCAGTTAGTTAGGGCAGGATGGGGCAAAGGAGGCTTGCAGAAATACCATGGGCACAAGAGCCCCAACCTGGCTCTCACTGCTGCTGAGGTCTGAGGAAGAGCTGCTGGGGTTTGGTGGTTGAACATCAGTTGATCTCCAGATACAGGGTTTGAAGTTCAGGGCTTAACTCTAACTCCCAAAGCTATTTTGTAAAGCTCCACATCCCAAGCCAAACCTCACAGAGGTGAAGGCAGGGAGCCCACCCCGTCCCAGCTCAAATGCTGCATGAATTACTGCAGAATCAGCCCCCTAGAAGAAGCAAGACCCTCCTCTCCTTTACTGGGAAGCACAGCAGAGTTCAGCTCACTCCCGCACCTTTAGACCCAGCTTAAGCAGGCAGCGAGGGTACCTTACCCTTCAGTAGCATTATGTATCAATTCAGACACAGCCACATCACCCTGATGTCGTGGCAGGACCGTATAAAATTGTGTTACTCGGTGCTGGGGCACCGAGACCCCCTCAGCTTTCTGCGCGAGCCCAGATTTTAATGGGATCACAGATGCTCTAATTACACGTGAAGGGTGTTTATGGCTCTGAATAAATAACTGGGTCTGGTAGCTCTAATTACGAGCAGCAGACCCACAGTTAGGATTTTTTTGTTGTTGTTGTTTTCCTGCTCCGGCAAGATGTTCCCAGGTTGAAATTAGCTGGTGTGGGAGGCAAGCGCTGCTTCACGCCGGCTGCGACAAGTCTGTATTTATTCCGCAGCTACACCGTGGTTACAAGGTTACGTAATGACACGGACGTGAGGGGGCTATTTTTGCTGGAGGATTATACAGTGGCCACGTGTGACGCAGCCGTGTAACCTGTGGCGCTTACGCGGCCACGCTTGCCGTGACAAGAGCCAACAGAGCCCAGCTGGGCACGGGGGCGCTGCTGGAGGCAGCGTTTCAGAGCGTCACCTCGGCACCTGAGGCACGTTTGGAGCGTGCAGCAGGGAAGAGGGTCCTCTCCAAGCGGAAGTGACGTCCCTGGGGAAAGGCCGCTCTGAGGCCCAGGCTCACCCGCAGAACCAGCACCCCCATGTGCGTCACGGCCAGGTTGATCTGCGTCCCCTCGCCGTCGCTGGCGGGGTGCGGGCGGATCCCGTACATCTCCAGCTTCCTGGCCACGTCCAGCAGCTGAACGTCCGACTCGGCCGGCGTCTTCCCGCTGGAGACACAAACGCATTGGGAAGTGACGAAGGTGAGAAGGCAGCTGATGAAACGGGCTGGAAAAATGCCATTTTGCACGTGGGGGTGCTGCCATCACGCCCACCCCGCTGCCGGTCCTGCCGGCTAATTAATGGAAATGGTCCCACCATCAGGCACCCCTCAAGTGCTTTGGGTGGGCAACTGTGGCACGGAGCAGCCCTTACCCATGTCTCCGGTGGTAGTGCATGATTTTGTTGTCCAGGTACTCCTGGTTGGGCAGGTACCTGTGGGTTGCCAGGTGCTGCTGGTCCATCTCCTCGTGGAAGTCGCCCAGCTCAGCTGCGAGGAACGTGGGGAGAGCGCGGGTTAGGACGTGAGGGGGTCACTGTGGGGGGGAATCCCTGGCTCCACAGCCAAAGCCCCACTGAGCACCCCATCCCCTAAGAAGGGACATCGTCGTCCCTGCAGGCGCTCGCCTGCCCTTACACTGCAGCAGGTGGGAGACGAGCAGCGCCGCGCTCTTGTCGCTGCAGGGCAGCTGCCCCAGGGCCAGGTCCTTCTTGATCTGGAGGGTGAAGAGGTACCTGTGGAGAGGGACAGGAGCATGCCCTGTGGGGTGAGCAGGGCTCAGCAGAGAGCTCAGGCTGTCCCCATGCCCCTCCCTGTGCTTGCCCGTGTTTCAGCCCAAAGGAGGCAGGGCTGAACCCCTGCAGAAGGCCACAGCTGGGCACCATAGGATCAGTAGGCTCCTGCCATTGGAATAGTAGGTTTCAGAGTTAACGTCCCTTTATGCTTCGGAGGGCATTTGCAGCTCTCGGGGCTAATGTTCTGCAGAAACACTGTCGTAGTTTCATTCATAGTTCCTGTTCGCAATGTTTTCCCTAAAACATATGAGCTAACAATGTCATTTTTAAAAAACGAAACTAAAGTTATTCTTTCAGAACACAGCTTGAGGCAGGAGCCAGAGTGAGCAAAGTCAGCCTCGGTGCCCAGCTGCTAAAGCCTTCGGCAGTGAGCAAATTGCAGCCTCCTAAGACGGCTGATCATTCAAGTGGATTTTGTTTAAGGAGAGAGGGTCAAGAAAAGACAGTCTCTCAGGTTTTGTTTTGTAATGTCCAGAGTTCTTTCAATACTTAGGATAACCACTGCTCACAGACAGGTTTGGGTGGGAAAAAAGATGAGGAATTAAATGCATGCTTTGCAATTGCAAAAAAGACTGTGTGGTAAGAAAGCAGTAGAACAAGAACTGTACCTTGTCAGCTCTTCTCTCAGATGGCCAGGGTCCACTGGGAAAAATTTCACCATAAATTTGAAAAGAACCTCCTTAGGATCTTAAAACACAACATCTTCATAAGTTTTCTTTTACATGTCTATTGAGAACAATTACAACCCTCTTCACACATACTGGCTCCTTACAGAGTAAACTACTCTGGACCCTCACAAATCAGGTCTCGAAGCCTCGAATACCAGGGACTCCAGTTTGCCCCCCAAAACCAGCCTGCCCAGACCTCCAGTGTTACCAAAGGACGTGAATAGGGAGTTGGACATCTAAATAATAAATACTAAAGAGGAAATGCCCCAGTAATTCTTTAAATTGCAAAGACTGCTGTCGAGGAGGGGGTTCTCTGGAGCAGTGCCAGCGGGGTTTGCCTGGAGCGTGGCCAGAGCCCCAGTGTAATTGCCATCCCTGGGATGTACTTTAGAGCCAGCCCTCCAAGCACTTGGGATGCAACAGCTCCGTAGGAGGCTGTTTGAGCAAAGCTTTCTCGTGGGATGAGTGAAAGCTAAGCAGCCAAGCCCAAGGCAAAAAGCATGAGGGAGGGACTCGATTTTGTAGGCACCGACTGTCCCAGGACGCTGTGGGACGGTTCAGGTACTCCTGAAGGGACAGGCCAGAAAGGACGTGGAAAATTTACTTGGTGCCTGAAACAATCCCATTTCTGGTGCACCCAGAAAGGGCAGGCTCTTCATCAGGCTTTCCCCTTGCAGGGAAGTTCATGCAAACACTGTCCCACAGCCTCCCCACAGCAGACACTGGCGCTGTGGCCTCATGGCCTTGACCACCTCCTGGTCATCATGAGTTTGGGGAAAATGCTGTTTGGCTCATTGCAGGGGTGGAAACAGGCACAGGCTGCAAGGGCCGGTGTGTTAACCACCCCGGCTCCTCTGCCAAGCTGTCGGGTTATTAACAGCTCGAGCCTAAAATGGTGCAGACCCCAGACTGCAAAGGCACTGGTGTTTCTACAGGATTTTATACGCACTGTGGGCTCTTTGCAAACAATCCTGCCCAGCCCCACGCTACAAAATTATCTCAGGCAAATGCCAGAAAGCAGAGCCCCCACCCCCAAGCAATAACACGGCGTGAATATGCCTGTGCTAGTCTGTCATTGGCAGTGAGTTCGAAGAAGTTCATTCTTGAAATACTTACTTTTGACTTGCTTTGTTATGGGTTTTAGAGGTTCCAACCAGACCTGAAACGAGACAATGAAGAACCGGTCAACAAACAGCACCAGAGACAGGGAATGCCAGCAGCAGCATCCTGCTACAATGCCACACAAAAACCTTGGCCAGCTCTGCTGAGGAGCAAGTCGTCCTCCCGGGCAACTCTGCGTGGATGGCTACCGATAAACCCCATGGGCCGTGGCTGTCACCGTGGCTTTGCCAACCAGCTTCTGGTTCCCTTATAACTCCCATTTTCAAGGTGGGGGTTGGCATTGTGGCAAACCTTCCAGTTGAAATTACCCATCTGGTTTTTCAGGGGGGGTTAAGCAAGCCCCTGAGTCATGCAGGCAGCTGCTGCGAGGACGCAGCGCGGTGCAGCACCAGGGCCCCTCGCCACAATCTGCACTCACGTGGTTCCCGGTCTGGCTGCGAAACTCCAGCCCAAAGTACTCCTTCTCCACAAGGTTGAGGTGGCTGCAGGTGAGGTTGAACAGCCCTTTTCCACAGGACTTTTGCTAGCAAACAAACACACCACAGAAGCAGGAGGTTAGGCAATGCTGACAACAACGAGAGAATTTCAGTGAGGTGAGGGAGAAGTTTCACCTCCCTACCTTGAGAGGAGCTGTGGGATTTTCCTGATTCATGATTTCCAAAACCTTACTGGATAGAGGCTACTGGTTTCAGCAGGTGGGACAGGATGCCTGTACACTGTGTCCCCCTTACCTCTGCTCTTGGACATCAGATCCCTTCTCATCACTGCTCTCCTTTGTTAAGGAACGTAAACCAGAAAGGAGAGGAAAATGAAAGAAATCTTGGTTTTGGCTCACTTTTTGCAACCACCAGTTTGGGCAGTTCTGTTCCTGGCAGATCATTGAGTGATCCTCGGGATGAGCATCTGCCTGACTTAGGGATGGCCGTGGCAAACGTGCTTCGGTAAGAGCAAACAGCAGCACACCTCAAACCTGCACGGGGAGCCCATGTGTCCCAACAGCCAGCAACTGGATTGCTGGGGACAAGCTACTATTATGGTTAATGGTAATTAAAAGCAACAGGACCCTGAGCAAATCCTGTGCCTTGGGCCCTGGGTCATCCACACGCTTTAGCAATATTAGTTAAGTGGGACTCCGTGCTGAGAAGGGAGGCCAGGCTGTACGTATTCCCAATAAACAGAAACACTTGGAGGGTGTTTCGCTTGACTTGCTGCGATGTGGCTGAGGAACAACCTGGGAGGCCCTTGGCTTTGGAAAATGCTCCAGAAAGTATCAGAAGTGAACCTGGAAGTGACTTACCCCAGCAAAAACCTTCCTACTCCTTTATCAACTCGTGAAAAGCAGTCAAAAAATGGGGGTGAGTTGGTGCAAAAACAAGCTGCAGAGAGAGACTGGGTTAGACAGCTGCTAAATTACGGCATTTCGGGTGCTAGAGGTGAAGACAGGCGGCGGCTCCCTGTGCCAGCAGCAGGGACGGGAGGGACCCCGGCTGCTGGCAGTGATGCACACTAATAACCACCTT
This sequence comes from Baryphthengus martii, assembly GCA_013396935.1. Taxonomy (NCBI): domain Eukaryota; kingdom Metazoa; phylum Chordata; class Aves; order Coraciiformes; family Momotidae; genus Baryphthengus; species Baryphthengus martii. The sequence goes on along the minus strand of VWZK01016434.1, from coordinate 41,358 downwards.
CCATGGCTTCTTCTGGGATGAAATTGCTGGCTCCACGCTGAGAGGGTGCTGAGAAGTGATAGCGTAATAACAGCATTTGCTCTGCAGCCCTCCCGGTTTTCCTCAAAATTACTAGATCACAAGGATAATTAAACCAATTATAAACGTTGATCTCCAAGCTAGAATTTTCTAGCATGAAAGGCTTTGGCCTTTGTCAGGCAGCCAGGAAAGACAAGAATTTCTTACTGGGTTATTACCCACCGTGGCTGCTGGGAGCAACCCCCTCTCCTCCAAGCTCAGCACTGCCCAGGGCAAGCACTGCTGGAGACGAGCGGTCCCGGCCCCAGGAAAACCTGTTGGATGGGGAGACGCAGCCCTCTGGTGAAGGGGATGGTTTAAAAGGAGAGGCTTTCCCAGTCCAGGTGTCCCATCCTAGGTTTGTGGGGTACCTGAGCCGCCGCAAGCACCGAGATACGGGTGTGCTGGGGAAAGCATCAGGCAAGAGCAGCGGGGTTGTGCCGGAGGAGCGCGCTGTGGGGCTGGGCACCCCACACGTGGTGTCTTTGATGGTGTCGCAGGGCCAGGTTAGCACCCGCAGGCAGAAACTCCCGTGGTGAGAATGGTGGAAAGGAGAGGCTTCCCTCTCTCCTCCTCTCCATGTTGGAAGCAGCTGGGACTGCAAGCAGAGTAAGAAAGCAAGAGGCACATCCAGAGGCAGACAGCGACGTGTGACACATGAGGACACGCACACCCGCCCCCAAAGGACACCCTGGCAGCACTTGTGGTCCAACGGCAAAGCTACATTTCTGCAGCGTTCCCTGTAGCATGAGCTGCTGCACCCAGGTTTGCGGTTTATGGAGGAGCAACAGGCTGCGGGATTTGGTGTGATCTTTCCCCACCACCTTGGGAGGTGTCCCCTAAGTTGGTGTCTTCTTCATGGCCTCCCGCGCCAAAAGCCACCGGCCGCAATGCTCCCTGTGCCCTCGCTGGACCAGCTCCAGTAGAGCCCGTTCTGCCCACCTCCTGTCACTGAATTCCCACTTGTAGTCAGCACAAGGGATAGGAGACCACAGGAGGCTTTGTCTTTCACTCAGCCCTGGCAATTAGTTTCTCTGGGCTTGTTTGGTTTGTCTTTTCTTCCTTTATTTCCTTTGCACTGAATCTTGCCCTGTAGCAAATTCCACTAGCAGAGATGCCCAGGCTTTGTCTGCCCAGGCTGCAAAGTGGTTCACCCTTTCTGTGCTGCTCTGAGAGGGCTCCCAGGGCTGTGCAGGCTCAGGACGGTTTTGTTTAAATGGTTTCCCGAGAGAAGAATGACTTTATTCATGAGAGCACATGCCAGGTCACAGCTCTAGGTATCTGGGAGGGGAAGGAAGCAGGGAGGCAGCTTTGCAATATCTCCTCTCGGTGCAAGAAACCCATTGAAGGCTGGTCTGCGACTGCCCCTGTGCCCGGGCACTGGCGCAGGGCATCCCAGTGTCCTCCCAGTGCAAGGTGCAGGGCTCGTTGGCAGCATCCCAGCGAGATCCCGTCTGTGCCATGGCTCAGCCCTGGGGTGTTCAATGGGGAAAGCACAACGGGGTACATTTGGAGATGTGCCAGGCGCCTGCCTTCTCACCCTGGGAGCTTAGACCCTGCTTGTTGGGTGCCATCCTGGGAACCACCTCCAGTATCTAGCCAAAGGAAATCCCGGGAGCTCCACGGCCACAGGGAAGGTGCCAGGTCCCAGCTGTCAGTGAGGATGCGGGTGGAGACAGAACCCTCCCCAGGTCAGCACCCAGCACTGGGAGAGGAACTCATTCCCGTGCAAAACCAGGCTGGAAACGAGCCCTCGCTGCATGTGCCAGTAGCTGTGAGACCCCCTGTGAGGCGGGTAGAGACACACGTGACAAGTGCCAGGCAGAGGAGGAATCAAGCCTGCTGTCTTTTCTCTCTTTTGTCCTTTTCCCTCCCATTGTACTGAAGTACCACACATTCAAAAGAGCTTTCCAAAGTCAGGAAGGGTTTAAGAAGAGTTGCTTGAAATATCTGCACAAAACTTAGCCCAAAGCGGTCCTTTTATAATGGAGAAGTCACTAATTCAGCTACTCATTTATCTTACCCACACAGCATCAAATGCATGAAATGCCTAAAAGGGGTTTCCAGTACCATTCCATGCTAAAAAAGGAAACGACCAGGAGTTCCCCTAATGGAAGCTATTTGCTGTAATAACATGTCGTGCAGAGCTATAGTGCTGGAAGTGTTTTGGGCAAATAAGAAAGCAGAGATGGAAAAGAAATGCAGCAATATTGTACCAGCAGCAGCTTTCAAATTATCGCTCACTATGCCCTGTTCTAATCAATATGGGGGGGGGGAAGAATTTTTAAATGGCTAGTCTCATCTTTAAGCTGACTCTAGGTCTAGAGTACACTAATTAAACTAAATCACACGACTTCCATACCGTGCCAAGTGGTGGAATTGTTTTATAGTCCTCTTCTGTGCAAAACTGCTGTCACAAAGAACCAGCACATCCAAGACTGAGCAGTTTTCAGGCTACGCTATAAAACCAGAGGTTAGGACTCGCTGTGTAACGTAACAGAACTTGAAAAAAAACAAACAACCCAATTTATATGAAACACTCTGGTCCCAGAGGAGGTGCAAGTGAGTGCTAGAACAGTTCTACTTGAATTAATTATCTACTGTGATTATCAAATCCTTACCGACAGTAAATGCTCAATCACATTTATAAAGAGATGTGTTTCTGACATCTGGCAGATAAAATGTACATCTAGTTTCAGTTATCTATAGAGATACATAGCTAACACCATAGATATGAATACTAAGCATTTAAAATGGATTTCAGTAGCTGATATTCAGAACTAGCCTTTATTAAATGTGAGTTATTAATTGCAATCTATTGTGGAACACTGTCATGAAGAAAATAAGACACTGTGAGGTTTTTCCCCAGCTGTTCTCAAAACCACCCGTTTTTCTTTTTCAGCTGAACGCCTTCAGCTGAAGGGATGCATGCAGATGCCTCTCACCAGGGGTAATTTAGTTAAATATCCTATTTTTATTCTGTTCTCAGATTTTTCTTTCTTGTCAAATGCTTATACTGACAGCCCAACAAATGAGAAAAGCACTCACACTTGTCAAGAACATCACTTCATATTAGTTGATATCCAAAAGATGACACCGGATAAATAAGCCATTCCTCATTCTCCATAAATAATGCCAAAAAGAGGAGAGAGAGCAGGAGTGTGTTGGTGCTGAAGGATCCTTAGCAATCAGCACTATAACCTCTTGGTTTGGACTTGAGGTTTTTTGCTTCTTTTTTTGGTTTTTTTGTTAAGATGAAATTCAGAAGCTATCAGAGGCCATGCAACCCTTCAGAACAATAATGACTTCAACAATTAGCACCTGAAAAAAAATAAATGATAAGAACATGATACCCACTTACATCAACTACAAAGATCTTCTGGGAGTCATCCAGAAACTGGACTTTCAGGTGCAGCATCCTCAAGCTTGTGGCAGGCGCAGGAGTCCTAGCGATGTGTGCGCTGTGCCAGGAAGGGAGCCCTGACTCCTCTTGCACACATAATTTCCCTCTCAGCTGGAAGAAGAGGCTGCAGTCACAGATGTGGAGTGAAGGCTGGAGCAAAGGAACTGAATGCCTAAAACCAAGGTTTTTTTTAAAAAAAAAATACTGATGCCTCCTCTGGTTTACATATCACCACCGCATTAAAGAATATTTCCCCCCCTGTGAACTACGGGTCTGTTAATAGGAGGAAGGCTGAGCAGCAGCTCTGCAAGAGTGGCACTCACAGGGCTGTGATAAACACCGAGGTTTCACAGCTGGTGGTGAGCGACAAGAAGGCAACGCGAGCCCACGCTTCGTACTGCGGGGTCAGGGAAGAAAAGCTCGGTTCTCCTCTCCAAGACTCCAAGCAGTGAGCGTCGCCTCTTCTCTGGTCGGATTAAGGTGCTGGCAGCTGTGCTCTCTCCATGAAGTGGGCAGATAAGGTTCTAGCTGGTGCTGAGCAGATGTGTGCAGGCCAGGCAGATGGGCTGCTGTACTTCACCAGAGACCGGGAAGTGTTTCCAACTGAACCTGAAACCAAGTGGGAGTCCTTCCCGGGGAGGCAGAGGAGGACCTACTGCTAACTCTTGGCTGCCACGCTGGTTTTGCAGCTTAGTAAAGAAGTCCCACAAGCCTTTGAAACAATCTGGTTCCTGTTTCACATCTGAAAAGTCCATGTCCCCTTCCACTAGCTCATCCTTGGAGTGCTAGAGCCAGCTGCCCACCCTCAAACCCCCCCAGGACTCATCCCAGGCTGCCGGGCACAGCCTCCCTGAGGTTTGGCGGGCACCTGGGGCTTGCACTCACGCTGTGTGCAATGCAGGATGATGATAGCAGGGTCCAGTGGCCTGTGATCCGCAGCCTGACCTCTCCAGTTGCTCTCAACCAGCAGAGCCACCCCTCACTGAGCATTTGGATGAAGGCAGCATTTGGGCAGGAGCCCCCTCTTGCAGAAAGAAATACACTGGGCAGTGCCAAAGTCACCACCACACACAAACCGGTGGGATGCAGAGCAATAAAAATGCACCTCAGACACATTAAGTGCTGAGAAGATTTTACTCATTGCTCCCTCCCCAGTTTCCACTGAAACATCCACTCTAAGTTGCTCCGAGCCATTTGCTGCGGTCCCTCTTACACTTCCCCAAAAAGCCTGAGGATGTCGGGACAGACCCTGCCAGGGCACACACACAGCTTGTTGTCTAGGGTGCAGAGAGGAAAAATGTAGAGCATTTTAGCTAAGGAAAAATCTTCTGCCAACCAGCACAAAAAAGAAAGGAGCCTAAAAGTTAAAGCAAACGTGTTTTTCCACGTGAGTCTGCTCCACAAAGTAGCTGAGCTCATTGTCCAAGAGTGGCCAGGAGGGGTTGGCTGTAGCAAGTGTGCAGGCACAACATCTAAGGACCAGATTGCCTGTTCTGCCCTTCGCTCCGGGGTCTGAGCTCTCAGTGTCACAGAGAAGGGCATTGTCCCGTACAAACCACCTGGAGGGGCTGAGTGCACTTACCCTCTGCAGTTTTCAACGCTCACGTCCGTCAGTTCTTGCTGGGCATTGAGGAGCAGAGCAGCTCTCCTGTCAGCATCTCACACGCTGCGGTCACGGCGGCGCGGGGAGCACTGGACCATCGGGAAGGATGCATAGGGGTGCAACGGTGGAGCCCCCAGATCCCAGAAGAAGCCAAGCCTCCCTGCCAGAGGCTTTCCTGGTGTGCCAGCGGCATCGATCCCGGACTCCATGGATGCTATTAGAAGCTGAGTACTGGCTAGCCAGACGGTGAGTGGAAGAAAAAGGGTTTATTTCACTGCTGTGTCATGAAAGAAGGGGATTCTGCTGGCTTCCTTAGGGCCTGTAGCCACCCTAGAGAGGCATTCGTGCAGACAGTGTGGAGCCAGTGGATGCAAACGAGGTAAATGAGGACTTTTGGGGGATAGGAAAGTAAGGGACAGCCGGACGAGATGTGTGACAAGCAAAGCCCACCTGGGACACAAGAGAATTATTACTGAAAGCAGAGGACATCCAACGCCTTAGCGGAGGAGAGACTTGCTCTACTCCGACTCATTTCCTTCCTTCTTCTGCGAGGCTGGCTGAAGCAGCACATGTGGGGAGAACCAGAGCCCAGCAGGAGCAATCCTGGCTCCCAGCCTGTCCATGCTGCCCTTCAGCTGAGCATGGACATCCTCATCCACAGGGGCAAGGAATACTGTGAAAACGGTCAGAGAAAGCACAGAAGAGGTGAAGGGCGAGCGCAGCAGTACCGGCAGGCAGGGAAGGGACACGGAGCAGCAGCTGCTGGGGCATGTTGGAGGGAGTACTGCTTCAGGGTTGTTTGCTCAGCCAGCTCATCCCTCGATTTTTAATACTCTGGACCCTGCTATCATCATCCTGCATTGCACCAGCTTTCCTGGGAAGGACTTCCATCCACCGAGTGCATCCAACCTTGGATGGTATTGCCGTGAAGCAGGGTCTTCTTCAGCCTCTAAGACACCGGTGTTTGCCAGGCTGGAACCGAGCAGAGCAAGAAAGAAGAAGTTTCCTTCCTCCCATACTCTATTACACCTTTTCCAAGGTGAATTGTCATTCCAGTCTTTAGTGTTTGCACCTGTTGGTGCCAGAAGCAGTAGTGTTCAAGGCAGCTGACAGAGCTGAGTCACTGTGGTTACGCTCCTAAAATGATGAGCCACCAGCACTGGGCAGCGAGCGAGTTCAGCTGCCGTCCTCCAAAAGAGATTCCTCTGGGCCCTGGGGATGGGCAAGGAAATGCCCTAAAACTCCCCAGTCCCTCCCTCAGTCACTCCTGAGAGAGGAGCAGGCTTTGAGGAAGCAAACTCTGGTAGACAAGAGATATAACATGCTCCTCCTGCCTCACCGGAGCCACAGCTCTGCACCATGTGCTTTGTCGTGCTTAGCTTCGAATTCAGTTTAGAGGAAAGGAAAAGCAGACAGTGAGATAAAGTCATGGAAGAGAGATCCTTCAGGAGCACCACAGTGCAAAAGGCAGGAACCCACACATGGCTCTTTGCTGCCAAGAAGCGCTCACCCTGTTTCCCGCACTCAAAACATTTGCTATCGGCAGCTGCTGGAGACAGGACTCACCTCGGTGGGCTTTAGCCTGTGGTGGCCTTTCATCCATTTACAGCAGACCTCCTCTTCCTCAGCTGGGAGCTGCTGGGAGAACATTCACATTCCCTTCTCGAGCCGTAAGCCTCCCAGCTGCAAGGCCAGAGCACCAAGGCTGCTTGTCTGCGGTCACTGGGAGGAGGCTCAGGCACAGCCAAAGTCCTTCCCAACAGCACTAGGCACACGAGAGGAGTATCATTAACTGCTTAATAAACCCAAGGTACAGCACCAAGACTGCAAAAATGGGACATTTCTTTCCTGAATAGGGTACCTAAACCACTCCTGCTCCACACCAAAAGGAGTGTTTTCACTCTCAGCCGGGGTCTTGGCTCACATACTAGTTGCTTTATTTTTTTTATAAAAAAAAAAATAAAACCACTCAAATAGGCCCCCAAAAAGGTATTTTCAAAAAAGTAAATCCTGGAAGAACTGAGTTTGTTTGGCTTGAAAAGAGAAGAAAGAGGAAACAGCAATAGTCTTCTGGTATATACATGGCCATTCCAGGCTAGGGGGAAAACAGGGAAATTGCTGGAAAGTGCAGAGCAGATCTGAGTTAAGTCCTAGGAAAGATTCTTAAACTGTGAGGGCGGAGAAATCGTGGAGCAGGATGGAAAAGCCAGGGATAGCTCAAGACACACATCTGTTCGGGACGGCCCAGGCACATTTTGTCCTGCCTTTAAGCTTTTACCAACGACTATTACTTTTCATTGATTTCATAAATCCCATTGTATCTTGAGCATCTCTCAACAGTTAGAGTGGACTCGCCGTGTCCTGCCTTTCTAAAAACTTCTGCCCCAGAACCATTCTAGTTCCTGAATATAATAAGCAATGACACCTTTGGGTTTCCATCAAATTTTGCTTGCCAACCAAGCTCCTGAAGGATCTCTCTTCCACGACTTTATCTCACTGTCTGATTTTCCTTTCCTCTAAACTGAATTCGAAGCTAAGCACGACAAAGCACACGGTGCAGAGCTGTGGTTCCGGTGAGGCAGGAGGAGCATGTTATATCTCTTGTCTACCAGAGTTTGCTTCCTCAAAGCCTGCTCCTCTCTCAGGAGTGACTGAGGGAGGGACTGGGGAGGTTTAGGGCATTTCCTTGCCCATCCCCAGGGCCCAGAGGAATCTCTTTTGGAGGACGGCAGCGGAACTCGCTCGCTGCCCAGTGCCGGTGGCTCATCATTTTAGGAGTCTCCACGGAGCGTAACCACAGTGACTCAGCTCTGTCAGACATCCAGCCCCAGTTCTAACCAAGAACATCCTACCGTGGTGCCTCCTCATCTCGCAAACGTTCCCACTGAGAGCTGTACTTACAGAAACGCAACATCACCGCCATGACTCACCGAAGGCAGCTCCACAGACACATCAACGGGAATAACTTGTCCGCAAAACTGGATGAGACCCATAGGAGGGGAGAGCTTCTGTGCGTGAGCGCTCCAGGAGGACTGGGATGTTAGGCTGGAAATTAAGAGAAGTTTAAAGCAGCGCATCGTTTGCTAGGTGGTGATGACACCATTACCCACTCACTGCATGAATCACTTGCACGGGTGTAAGAATTACAAGACAAAAATTGGTAAGAATGACAAGATAAAAACGGGTAAGAATTAATTACAAGATAAAAATTGATAAGAATTACAAGACAAAGAGGGGCAGGGGGTTGGGGAGCGGTTTGGTAGCCGGGCAGGCAGCTCTCCTGCGGGCAGGCATCCCAGCAAAACCAGCAGACCCCAGTTCAGTACAACTTGCTGGCACGTGTGTGGGAGCAGAGTGGGACCCTGACACGGCGAGGAGCACGGTGCCATTTCAGCTGCTGGAATCAGCAGTTGGAATAAGAAGAAAAGAAATAGGTTTAGCTGAGTTTAAGCACTAAGCCAAATTAAAAGTTTATTGCCTGACATGCCCTGTTTGTTTTGGGGTTTTTTTTGGATTAGTTTAGTAAGTTTCTGATGCTCAAGGAAGCAGAGTCACATCAAATCTTATTCTCGTGACTGTATTTTGAGTTCAGCTTCAGCAGCTGAGGTAAATGGCTCTTTTTACCTACCTGTAGTAACAAGAGTAGAAAATCCCAAATAAACTCGGTTACGAATGAAAGACTCCAAATACCACTGCAACTCCCAACATCAGATAGACCAACTAACTGCAAGTGCAAAACTTTCTTTGAATCATAGACTTGTCAGGGTTAGAAAGGACCTTGAAGATCATCAAGTTCCAACCCCCCCTGCTATGGGCAGGGACACCTCCCACTAGAGCAGGTTGAAGTCTATTAAGATATATTCACACCACGCTACCAAACTCCTGAAAGAGGGTTTTTTTTCCCCATTTCTCTTCTGTTTTCAACCTGTGCAGGACTATGTTTGATTTCCAGGGATGGAGCACGGCCCCGCTCTGAGGAATATTGTCAGGATGAACCACATCTTTGCTTCCAAGCTCCCTCTCGTGGTATTTGTGCCCATCGACAAACAGAAGGGACCACGCAGTTGGCAGGGAGGAGCAACTCGACGCAGCAAGAACACAATCTATTGTGCCTTGATGTAGACTGTTGATTTTCCTTCTTTTCTTTAAGGTTTTATATGATATATATATATAGATGCTACAGTTATAAACTATTACCAGGCACTGAAGAAGGCAGTTTGCACACCTGGAATACTGTGTCCAGTTTGGGGCTCCCCAGTTCAAGAGAAACAGGGATCTAGTGGAAAGAGTTCAACAGAGGCTACAAAGATGATGAAGGGACTGGAACATCTCTCCTGTGAGGAAAGGCTGAGAGAACTGGGGCTGCTTAGTCTGAAGAAGAGAAGGCCGAGAAGGGATCTTATTCATGTCTATAAATATCTGAGGGGTGGAGGTCAAGTGGAAGGGGCCAGGCTCTTTGCTGTGGTGCTCAGTAATAGGACAAGAAATAACGGGTACAAGCTGGAACACAGGAGGTTCCACCTCAACAGGAGGAGAAACTTCTTTCCTGTGAGGGTGATGGAGCCTGGACCAGGCTGCCCAGAGAGGTGGTGGAGTCTCCTTCTCTGGAGACTTTCCAACCCCACCTGGATCTGTTCCTGTGTGGCCTGTCCTAGGAGACCCTGCTCTGGCAGGGGGGGTGGACTAGATGATCTCTAGAGGTCCCTTCCAACCCCTACCATTCTATGATAGCACAAGCTATATGAGAAACTAAATAATAGCTCGCCTTTGGTATTCAACAGAACAAACGATCTCATTTTTAATATGCCAGTTGCGCTCTGCTGTTGGCACAGCTAGATAAAAAGCACTCAGTGATGTTTAACCCAAAGAAATCACGTCAAAGACACAAGAAAGCAATTCACACAGGAAAAGAAAACCTCATGAACATAACCAGTTGATGTCTCCAAAGGCTGGGGCATCTCTTAGCACTCAGCCATTGCTAGCTATGGAGATGCATCTCACCACATCAACGGAGTAGTCCAAAGCACAGGACTTGTATATGCTGTCCTGAATTTGTTTCAAGCATAAACTATTCCTGGTCCACTTGCATATCCCAACATCCACAAACTAGCAGCACCGTAAGCTTACCTAGAACCCAGCAGTCCTGGGACAAGCTCCCTGGATGCCCAGGCCCTCTGTCCTTGCAAGCACTGTCAGAAAGTCAAATGAATAAATCCCCTCTCTAAGGCTCTCCAGATCTTTCCTAGGTTATGCCCAAAGGACCTATGTATGAAAGATACTCTTGCTTTTCATAAATTTGATAAATTTTTAACTTTGTTTTTTAGGTTCTAGTTCAGTGATTTATTTACAAGCAGGAAGTCCAACTTCAAAACTACTCTACGATACTGGTGCATCTGATCTTACCAAGCACCAAGACCAAGCACCTCCCATCTTCCACAGAGCGTCCCACCTTATGCCCGTTTATACCATCCTATTTCCAAGGCAAGAACAACTGAGGTCACCCAGTAACCTGCAGCATCTCCGAGTCTCAAATCCCACACAAGCCTAATGACTGGAAATGTGATTTGGAGGAAGTAGGTCACTGTAAGAAAGCTGTCACAGCACACTCAGGTGGAACCAGCAGCACACCAAGGAGCACAGACACACCACAACTCAGACAAACAGCCAAGCCTGCCTATATTTTGCAGGTTCCTGCAACGTGAGGGACTCTTACCCATCAATTATTGCTCCAAACATTTTGGAGGGACTTGAAGAGAACCTCAACTTTCATAGAATGTCAAGTTGGAAGGGACCTCAAGGATCATCTGGTCCAGCCTTTTAAGTAAAAAGTTTAAATAAGCCGGCCTATCAGCTTTGAAAGAGAGCACCAGAGGCAAGTAAGTTGATTCCACACTAAACAACACGGTTTTCATGGAGTGCCACAAATTTCATCCCTTATAATCCTGTAACCAAACTGTATCCTCGCAGCCAGCCAAGCTCTCATAAGCTCAATGCTGCCCTCAGTAGAGCCAACCAACTACTACAGGTAGGATGTGACCTTCGCCTTGAACGCTGCTGCCGCTTTACAGCTGGAAGTCCATCTTCTCCTCTCCTTGCAGCTGTATTGGGCAGGCAGAGATAAAGGTGGCTATTTAAAAACAGCAAAAGCCACATTATATCAGACCCACCTCGTCTCTTGACAGAGCTTGCCCACAGCTACTAGCTCTACGTAGACTTCCTCCAGCTGCTTAGTGAGTGAGCGGTGACTCACTGAACCAAAGCACCTATCAGCAAACCGAGCTATCAGGATTGCTGACTTTTCAGCAGAGATAACTCAAACAGATCAACCCGTACTGTTTTACAGCTCATATCTCATTTTAATTAAGTGCAGACACTTCACACTGCAATCAGAGCCAAGCTCAGGAGGGCAGATCACAGCACCCTGCTCCACACGAGGTGTGGCCGGTGGTTCACCCTCCTCCCACCCAGAGTATCTCCTGTGCTTCCTCCTCGGGCCGTCCCCACCGCAGGGGTCACGCAGTTGGTGGTTCATATCCAGGCTCAGAGGCCCAACTTTGCCCTCGTTAGTAATTCACTTACATGTCACCCGTGTTCCGTGGGTGTAAGAGCCTGTGCTGCCATCAGCTCCTGCTCTCCAAACCTCCTGAGGCGGACAGCCCTGTCCTCTGACTGCACTGGGGAAGTGGGATACTGGGGAAGTGGGAAGCAGGGGAGTTTTTTGCAGGGACCCTGCGCTTTTATAGCAGGAACTGTTAAACCAAAGAAAAAAAGCTGCCTCTGACACCCCATCGACACAGCCCTCGAAGCAGAGAGCACGGGTTTAAAGCAAAACGAAGCTGTCACACTGATTTTACACAGGATACCACCGGACTATTTGTTCAGCATCAGTTGAGTTCACTCTCAGGGTGAAGACTTTCGAAAGAGAATGGCCTTAAAGACAAATTTTACATGTTTCCTTAAAACCCCCAACGCAGATGTCACTTTGAAACAAAGCAGTGGTGTAAAGTCAGAGGAATTTACTGGCTGTACTCACTTTCACTCCTCAGGCTCCAAGCGGGAGCAGGAAGCAGCTGGTGTAGTTACACAGAGAGCCGTGAGGAATTGGGACTATTATTGCTCAGTTACAACTTATGAGAAATCAGATTCAAAACCATCATCAACCCACTTGTCACAGCTCCAGGCAGACTGGTCCTAACGTGTCAGCCCCCACACTCACTGCCACGAGCCAGAACAGGGCCTGCTTCACCCCCAGCTTCTCAGAGGGGTTAAGGGGAGCACAAATTTCACCCAAGATCACTTAGCAGGGCAGCTTGTCCTTCTCCGTCAGCAGCAAAGGAAGAAAGAGCATAGAAACTTTCCTAGAGGACCAGGGTAACGCTGCTCCAGCAGGAGGAGGGATGGTGAATAAAGCACGTGAGATGGTTTTGCCTGTGGACATATCACTGAGTAGAATCACAGAATGGTTTAGGTTGGCAGGAACCTCCAAAGGTCATCTAGTACAACCCCCCTGCAGGGAGCAGGGACATCCTCAACTAGAGCAGGTTGCTCAGAGCCTTGTTGAGCCTCACCTGGAAGATCTCCAGGGATGGGGCCTCCACCACCTCCCCGGGCAACCTGTTCCAGGGTTAGTACTGAACAGTTAGTACTTACTACCTTAGTACCTTCAGGTTTTCTACACTTGAAACCACACTTCACGCTAAGACATGGGTTTAGTTAAAAAGCAACACGACATGTCAGTAGCAAGACTGTAAATTCTGAGGGAGACACTTTGTCACAGGCCCAGACTTAGCAAACTCGAGGCTTTCACTGAGCATTTAAGTTAATTGCTTTCGAATACCTTTGGGCACGCTCAGTTGGAAAGTTTTCTAGAAAAATATTCTGCCTCACCTGCAGCAGAGCTCCAAGAGCGCTTACTTGGCTAGCGTGGAAGGAGTCCTCCATGCATTCATGGCAACACACATGTGGTTATGATGTTTACAATATCTCAAAAATAAAAATAAATAAAAAGAGCAGTTTGTTAGTTCAGCCCACTTCAAAAGAAACTGAACACAGACTAGTCACCCCAGTTTTGGTAATACAGGTATCTATTTTATTAAAAAAGTTACAAACAGGTGGACTGTAGGGTTGTCTTACAAAATGACAAGAATGAAGTCTACTGGAAAAAAAAAAACAAACCTTTTTACAAAGCATTATAGGTAATTGTTCCGTTTTTGCACTTGTTATTCCAGATTTCACCTATCACTGATAAAGATACAGTACATTAGATACATGATGTTAGGTTACATTTTTTTTTATTATTTGTAGAGCCCTACTGCAGTGATTTGAACAACTCCTAAACAGATGCCATAGGAAAGACAATACATATTGCATTTATTATCAGCCTCTTACTCTAATAAGCAACTTCACATGCAATCTATTGAGGAAGCCTAAAATAACTTTTGGTCCCTTTTTCCCCCCAAAGTGTGCTGAAGAAACCATCTCTCGTTTTCCCAGTCCTGTCACTCTAAGCTAGTTCAAGTTTTTTAAGTTTTTTCTTTTTTTTTTTTTTCCTTTTTTTCTTCTTTTTTTTTTTGTGCTGAGGTCAATGAAAATGAACACTGCTTTGATTAACTACCCATAGGAATGAATCACTGATTAATATTAACCGACTTTTTCCCCCTTAGACAAAGGAAAACTAAGATCTTCATTAATCACTTGTATTTCCTATTATTTCCTTACAACCTACAAAAAAGATCAACAACCACCACTTAAAAAAAAAAATCTACTTTGAATACAAGGTTTGGTTTAATTTTGATATTAAAGTGCAAACCTAAGTATTAGCCTCAGCCTGTTTATAAAGTTTGTACAAACAGGGGGAAAAAAAAATTCAAGTAAAAATCTCAACCCCACAGGGAAAAAAAAAAAAAAAATTTAAAAAAATCAGGTGTTTCGATACCAAGCAGAAAACCTGGTGTCCTCCTCTTGTCAGTATTCAAATTCAACACTGAATGTAGATTCATAATCTTTATTTCTGCTAATGCTATAAAGTCAGCCTGCATTATGACCAATAAAAGACATTAATGTTGAGATCCTGTACCGGTGATCTTTTGTTGTTTTAAATGCCATCATCCACAATACGATCTGTGAGTTTTCAACTGCTTAACCTCATCTATCCAGCACTGCTTTTACCGGAGCTTTTCTGGAAGTTAATGAGCTATTACAGGGAAAGAATGTACATTTCTAGAAGCATGTTCAAATGACTAAAGCTGGGCTCCTAAAAACCTAGAACTTTGGTGCAGTAGGTGAGCTGCAGTTATTAAATTTCTGCCAACAGAAAAAAAAAAATAAAAAAATTACACATTTTAAACCACCGCTAGAAAAAGCTCTCATGTATGCAACGTGTTAATAAAACTGAACACAAAAAAAAAAAGGTTTCATCTGTTCTTTGTACATTTTCATTCTGCTCTTTATACCTGTGTTATTGTTAAAATTTTCAAGTATTCAGAGAAATTGTTGATCAGGTAAACAATAAGGAAGGCAATGGCTGTTTAAAGCACACTTGCAGTTAGTATCACTGAAACTCGGTGCTTTTCCCCTCGTTACACCAACTTGTCTCTAATATTAAACTCGTCGATCGGGAAAAAAAAAACCAAACAACAAAAACAACAACTAAAAAGCAATTTGTGACAGTGCAAGAAAAACTTTAACAAATATTGCTTTAAAATATTATTCAGAAAGACAAATATTAGGAACTATAAAAGGTAAAGTGATCTTATTTGCATGAGATTTACATGTGCAGAGGTCTACTAGGTGTCTCAATTTGCCAGGCAAAGCTGAGCTGACTGACTAGGCACGCAGCCCGTTTGGAAGGATACGTTATCCCTTTTCAAAGGCATAAAGAAGCTATTTGTAAACAAGCAAGTTCGGAAACTCAGCAGAAGGAAAAACGCGCTGCCGTTTTTCAACGCTACAGTTTTCGGGTTTGATTAAAGGAGTTGAAGAAACCCCCGACTTCAAGAAAAGAAACGTCAGCTGGAGACTTCACACTCCGTTCCAAAGAATCCCTGTTGTCAAGTGGGACCGGTTACAAACACAGTATCAGAGGTGCATTTGCCAAGAAAAGGGATACTACATCCCCACAGCAGAGGTGCCTTCAGTATCTTCTGATCACACTGTCACACGTAAACAACGAGTCTCGGAGAATGACCGACCACATCGTAGGAGAAAACTTTGCAAAGAGAAATAAGCACTGATGCGAGGTAATATACAGAAGTAACCATTTGTTTAAGGCTCAATTTATTCTCCATTAAAACTCTCTTCTTTTAAAAGGCATTGAGTAGGTAATACTGAGTTTAAGTATTTAATAAATACAAGTTCAGAAATTGATTGAAGAAATCAATTAAAATATTAAAAATGAACTCTTGCATATTAGCCATTATATGAACTTAGAAAGCTATAAAAGGACTGATAAGAGAAAAGAACAGATTTTTAAACTTATGGTAAACATGCTAAGCATTCTGATCAAGGTGTGTGGATCCTGGAGGCCACCAACCTTACGCACTTAGATGTATGGCAATGTGCTGTAAGAGAGACAGGTTTACCAAGGCTCAGCTCTGCAACCTGGGCCGAAAGTTCTCCAAAGCAGCATCTGTGCAAGTTTCCTCTGAGTTTTATCTGCAATTTAAACAAAATAACTAATGAAAGTCATATTCAATACACAGTCAAAGCGAACTCAGCTTCTCCCACAGCGTGGAACTGCTCGTTTTCCCACGCTGAGCTCCACACAGCAGCGTTCTTGGGAAGTTCTCCTCCTCTAATTCTGGTCACACGAGAGGCAAGCAGGTACCAACTTCTTGCTGTGAACTTTGTAAGAGCTGTCCCCGTGGGATACTAAATTGTTTCTGAAGACCCGAGACAGCTGGGAAATCTAAATGCTCCTGCCTAGATACATACTCTAGAGTTTGCACTGGTGGAGCAGCAGCACTACGTCACCCACTAACGTGAAACAACGGCATTTTGCACAAGTTCTGGGAACAGGGAGATGAGCCAACTAATTTGGTTTTGACACAAGAGTTCTCAGCATGCAGATCCTCTAAACTGCTACTTCAGAACCCCCTGGGAACCCATCAGACCCAGCCTGAGCCGGGACAGGACCGCACGCCCGTGTTCTCAATCAAGCCCACATAGTGTTACCAAAGTCATCGAGACATCTTTGCATTTCTGATAAATCTTGTGAAGTGCAAGTTATCTGCAGAGATAACCCAAAAGCCTCAGCCAAAGTTCAAAGCCTGTAGAAATCCGCCCTCCGCACGCACACGCTTCGTCGAAGCTCGATGCCTGGCTTTTCAGGGACTTTGATGAGCCTTCTCTAATCTTGAAGTCATTTCTTTGCAGGAGTCTGGCCCTTGTTTCCTACTGTGCCATTTCTTTTCAGTGGCTGATTTCCTCTCAGTTAATAGTTTGACAGGACAGAGGGCTCTGACCTAGTCAGCGCTTCCCTTCTTGCCTAACTGGTCACCCACAGCATTTCTCAACATGAGGAGAAACTTCTTTCCTGTGAGGGTGACAGAGCCTGGAACAGGCTGCCCAGAGAGCTGGTGGAGTCTCCTTCTCTGGAGACTTTCCAACCCCCCCTGGATCTGTTGCTGTGTGTCCTGCCCTGGGTGATCCTGCTCTGGCAGCGGGGGTTGGACTCGATCTCTAGAGGTCCCTTCCAACCCCTAATATTCTGATTCTGTGATTCAGGAGCAGGAGCCCTGCCTAGCCAGGAGCAGCCAGCCAGGTTCTACCTGCTTGTTTCTATGTATGTTTTCCTTTTCCAACTCAGCCTGATGAGCCTGTGTGTTTCCTCACACTGCTGCTGGCCCACGAGTTTTATACGGGGGGTGGTGGGGTGTCCTTCTACTGTCAAAACAGCAAGCAAACATTTAGCTTTTAATGGGGATGGATTAGACATGCACAATAGGTGTTTCGTCTTCACTTAGAGCACAGGAGAGGCAAGTCATTCACAATATGTCTCCTTATCCCATCAGGCTGAGATCCACCCAAAACTACACCTAAATCCAGCATCCAGTGCTGCGGCCAACAAAGAATTGCTGGGGACAGTAAAAAAAAAACAAACCAAAACTAACAAACCACACAAACAGAGAAAGCAACTAATGGTATTTCCCTCCACATGCTCTTTCAGCATCCCTGTATTTGCCTTCCAATTCAGATTTGTCATTTTTCCATTTAACTCCTGCTTGGTTACTACAATTAGCACCATATAGTACTTAATCTGGCTTCACTTGCCCATCAAATTTCTACAGCACTCCCCAGGTTCTTCTGTGAGCAGGCAGGAGAGAAGGGGATGTTATCCAACAGGATATATTTGTCTGTGTTGCACAGCCACACAGACCAAAGACAGTACACCCTTGGATTTTATCCCTAGAGAAGAGTACTCTTCCTTCAGCACTTGCTAGTATCAGTTCCTCATGGACAGAGGGAACAGCACTCACTATTCAGCACCAGTCTTTCACCCCAGTGTGAAGGTGTTCCCAACCTGATTAGGACCCCTGCAGAAAACCTTTAACACACCAGCACCGTACCAGGCACCAGATGTCATGCTGGAAAGTCAAGAGAAAAATCTAAGGCAAAGAACAGAGCAGCTACTGGAAATCCCCCATCTCTGAAAGCAATAAGATGACTGAAGAGCGCTGCAGAAGCTGGAAAGGGGTGCAGGGAGCAGAATATAAGAACACCACACATTTTCAAAAGGAACTGGGGGTTATCCTGGTTGTGTAGTTACGTTCCATCCTTCATTTCACCTGAGGCAGTTGACTGGAACAGTAAAAAAAAAATCTCAATCTACACAACATCATACTTGACAGATATGTCAAGATCTCAGTATCAAGAGGTAAGCAGTACCTGCTAGTTAAAACTGACACTGAAACAGCCTTAAATAAAACCAGGCCCAGCATATAATCCACCCCCCAGCTCTCCCTTTGGTTTCTCCATCAGAACTGTAGAGACACAAACTGTTCCTGTGTAATTCGTTCTGAACTAACTGATCCAGACCTAAAACTCCTCCTGGACAGGACAGGCAACAGAACTCGGAGATGAAGATTAACAGGAGGACAGAGCTACAGTTCAAGTTTCCTTCCTACAGAGAGGTTTTCAGACAGCTGGTTCCACTTCCTCAGTTTCACTTTACCTAGAAGGGGTCGTTGCTAAAGCAGATGTTTGAGAAGCAGCAGTTGTTCCCCAGATGACAGATAAGCAGAAGAATGAGAGCCGATTGCCGCTATCGCAAGACACCATCAGCAGCTCTCCTACACCGCAGCACATCAGACAGAAATTAGCAGACAGCAAAGGCTTATCAAAGTTAATGAGATCCTACACCTACTCAATCCAAGAACAAGGATAGTGTGGGAGCCAGGAAGAAGAACATACCCTGAAAGCGTGAAGCTGAAATGAATGACAGGGAGCATGAAGCCTGTGAAGAGGCAGGATAACAGAAGTTCCAGAGCACGGTGAGATCTGGGCTGAATAGGAAGTTGCTTAGGAAGGAAAGACTTGCTTGTTTGACACAGATGATGAGATTACACTGGGCAGAAGCAGCATCTCCTAGAAACAAGGAAGTATTTTGCTGCTAGGGGCTTGATGTGACATGAGCTAGGCAGAGCAAGAGAGGAAATCTGTATTACTGAAACTTAGGGGCCTCTATTTTAAGAGATCACCAAGGAACAATACAGGTTTCTTCCGAAGCAAGAGCACACTTTGCTTAGGAAACTGAAAATCCAGGTGCAAATTAGGATTCACAGGAATAGCACGTGGCCCTGCCCCCATCTTAATTTTACTTTCAAGAGGAAACTTGGTATTTAAATCCAGAACTAGCCAGGTAACAAAGAAGCCTTCCTTTGAAATAACCAAATTGTGGAAGTATAAATGTCATGGGTAAAAGGGCCTGATTTTGTCAGAGCTGAAGACAGCGACCTGCACAAGATAAACCACCGGCAACCCAGGGCACTGCCGTAACTTCTGCCATGACACTCAAAGTCCAGATACTCTTATTTGTGAAGCCGCCTTAGGACTAGCTGAAACTTTGCAGAACTCAAGATACTGCCCTTGAAAACACTCAAAGCAGCAGTAATTAATTTGATTTACTCCTTCCTATAACCTTATGAGGCTCTGCAAGTGTTAGGGATTAGTGGACAAGGAAAGACTTTATTTGTACTTTTCTCTGCTCCAATACAAGCAGTTTGCTCACCTTTGAGCCAGCAAATCTTGAACTTACACACACCTGGTGACAGCAGCCCCTCCTTATGTCACAGAACTGGGGCTAAACACATTTTAGCATGACAGTGCTAGGGCCATGAGCACCTAAAATTTAACCTTCACAAAGCACTTCAGAACAACCTCGAAGGCCATCTTTGAGACTTCACTCTCTGACCTCGCATTCAGGATTCACGAGGCTCCAGAGTCCAAAGCTTCCAGTAATAACCTATTTTCCCCTCTTGTCACTCGGCCACAAACAGCTCCTTCGCCTCCAGCAGGAGTTACTGCCAGGGCAGGCAGAGCCTAAGCTTCAATCAGCGCAGCTGCCAAGACAGACAGTTCTTTCCCCTGGATTTTCACGTCCTCCCTCATCCCCGCAGAGATCACATCGACTTGTTTGCCAAGACAGGTCCAACAGAGAACCAAAAGACCAGCTGCCTGCACACAGAGCCCACCAGTAGCGTTCAAGAGTCCTTTCCAGTAAGACAGATTCAAGCCAAAGGTGCAACCGAGACCTGGAAGGGCTATGAGGGGAAAAAAAACCCCAACAAACTAGAGCAGGGGGAGCCCAGAACCAGCTCACACAGGAATGGAAGTGCTGGGGAGGAACAGATCCATTTACACCATCAGGTGAAACAGGTACTGAAAGAGACCCCCCTGCATGTGAAGGGCCAAGAGCAGCTATCCTTGCTCAAAAAAAAAATTAAAAAAAAAAATCAAAGCAACACCCAAGACATGGGAAGCTCTAAAGAGGCCCCTCTGAACACTGCACTGTTTCCACTCCCCTCAGAAGTCACTGGGAAAGAGTCCTGCACTGGGAAGCCAATTTATAGTGTCTTGTCTGCTCTGGAGATTTCAGGTGAAAAGTATTTTGCACATGTTCGTGTGGGCTGCAAGCGACTCCTCACAGCTCAGGCTGCTTCTCTCAAACTTATTCCACTGATAAGGCAGAAATGTACTCTAAGTACATTCAGTTTCTGTACCATAGAGTTTTGCTTGGTTTGGTTGTTTGTGGGTTTTTTTTTGTTTTTTTTTCAAAGAAGCTCAAAGTCTTCTCAGCAAAACTACTGGGAAACCTGGTCACAATAATCCCACTGAACTCCAAGGCAGTTCCCACCACTTAAAAATGATTCAGATACAAACCACAACCAACAACAAAACCTGCTGCAACATCACAGAACATCGTGAAGGATAATGTGATGTCAAACACAGTGCTGGCAGTCAAAATAGCTGCAGATGAGATCATGTCATTTGTCTCAGGGTAGAATTACTGCAAGTGAGTGTAATGTTCCCTGACTAACCCCACTGTGAAGGAACATAAGAAGTCCATTGGACCCAAGGAATCACGTGCAACCAAAGAAGCTTCCACATCCTTGGGAGGAAGGCAGCCTCCTGGTTAGACTCCTTCACGCCCCACTTGATCTGCTTAGATAAACAGCACGCTCATGCACCTCAATGAGTTGTGACTGTTCCACCAACCTGCTCTGTATGGCCATGATTGAGGTTTTTCTTAATTTCTCTCACTGGACGACGCAAGTTGTACAACACTGATCTTGTTTCTCAGGCAGGGAGGCATAGTTCATTTGCCTGACGATCTCAGCAAACAGTTCATCCACCATTGTTTTGCTCTTGGCCGACGTCTCCATGAAGGGACAGCCCCACTCCTGAGCCAGGGCTCTGCCTTCCGCAGATAAGACCTCCCTCTCCGACTCCAGATCCACTTTATTCCCCACTAGGATCAGAGGAACTTTCTCGTATCTCTTCACCCGGACAATCTGGTCCCTCATAGGCTTGATGTCCTGATTAAACAATCCAACTGGTTAGTAGATGGAAGCAGCTCACGTGAAATCGCTACGTAATCGCTACAGAACCACATTTTAACGACCCTCCCCTGTAACCGAGCGTTCAAAATACATCAGATATCTTCTCAAATTCATACAGATCTGACACAAACAGAAAAGGGATTCCAGTTTTCAAAAAAAAAAGTGTCTCAAGTCCAACAACCTGTAACAGCAGCAGCAATGTGCCATCACACACTCCTTTTAAGAAGCTTGTGTTTAGTTTACGGCTTGAGAAAGCCAGCAATTTAAATAAAGCCTTCTCACTTCTGGAATGCTTAGAATAATTGATTGTGAATACATTTAATCACATGTAAGCAACCAAATTAAACGCTGTGAAGAGATTTTATTACCTAGAGAGGCATTTATTCCGGCCTGAGCTAACATCAGGAGTTTACAGTTGAAAATCTGAGTCAGACTCCTCTGCCCCCTCAGTGTTTTAAGCTCCTATCAGTCCTACTAACAGTTCTGAGAAAGCAATCGAAGTGTCTGAAGTCACCACTGTGCAAAAGAACTCTAGAGAGTAGTTTACACCTCCAGGCTCCAGAGTAAACACGCTACAAACAGACAAGGAGAATTAAACATTAACAGGGTGGACTGCTGACTGTGTGTCCCCTTCTCCGCTAACGGTGACTCACTGGTCCCCCAAACAAGGGAAAAAGAGGAGAGAATCATCCCATTGCCACCGCTGTTTTCCAAAGGAAGTATGTCTTCAGCTTGTACCGGGGCTATTTCGAGGCCACTGCTCCGCTAAGGTTTAGCCTTCAGCAGAAGCAAAGAGGCTGCTCTCAGCTGGGCTGTGCCAGGTTTGGTCAAAGCAGCAAAAATACATCCAACTCAGCAACTGAAGCCAAGGCAGCAGCGGCAAAACCCCGTGCTGCACACACTGCTGCTAAATCCACTCCTGCCCCACAAATAAAGCCTCCTTTCTAGAGGTAACTTAGGCCAGTTGCTGGCTGAGATATTTCCTTTGGGTTTTTGGGGTTCTTTTTTTGAAGTTGTAACAGTAGAAATGAAATCCAGACCAGCAAAGGATGGCATATTGCTTCTCCTCTCCAGTACTCCACCTCTGCTGTGAAAGCACCGAGTTTCTGCTGGGCAGGAACTCATTGTGGTGGGAGAGAGCAGAAAATAGCAGCTTATTTAACGAGTCACAACTGCAGAACAATAAGACTCTCTTCAAGACCAAGTAAAGAAACAGGATTTTTAAGAAGGAGAGGGGGGGGAAAAGGAAGTCTGGATTTGAACATCGAGGGATTTCTTCACAAAAAGGGGATTGCCAAAAGATTTCTGTTGGGGAAGTGGGAGCGGGCCATTGTTCTCCACCACTGCGCAGGATTTAACAATGGTGGCACCCTGATAAGTACCTGCAAAGCAAGCAGTTTTCCATCAGGAAGCAGGGCTGGTAAATGCACTTTCAAGCAAGGTATTTCAACTTTTGCCCCCTTCGGAGATAAAGAGCTTCTACGCACACACGGCCACCCCTAAAACTTCCTCCTCGGCCCAGCTCTTTCCTCAGGGCGCCCGAAGAAGGGGCGCCGGGCCCAGCCGCCTCCCCGCCCCACCGAGCTGCCGCCCCAGCCCAGGGCCCGGGCGAGGTTACCTGGAAGGACTGCTGGTTGACCAGGCTGTAGACGAGGATGAAGCCCTGGCCGTTTTTGATGTAGAGATCGCGCATAGAGGCGAACTGCTCGGTCCCCGCCGTGTCGAGGATCTCCAGCACCGAGGGGGACGAGTCCACCTCAATCTCCTTGCGGTAGAAGTCCTCGATGGTGGGGTCGTACTTCTCGATGAAGGTCCCGGTGACGAACTGCACCGTCAGGGCGGACTTCCCCACCCCCCCGCTGCCCAGCACCACCACCTTGTACTCCCGCATCGGGCCCCCGCAGCCGCTCGCCGC
>VWZK01016434.1:241-17850 GCA_013396935.1 Baryphthengus martii | reverse complement strand
AGAGGCAGAATGCTCGGTCAGCGTGGTTTTTCCTGCCTGAAAGCGTCCCGTAGATAAAGTGCGCTTAGAAAAGTTGTTCCCTCCACCTACCACCATCCTCTCTCCTTACCCCGTCCCGGCTGCAGCAGGAGACACCGCATCTCCCCGCTTGCCTGCCACGGATTTTCGCAGAGGTTTTGCTCTTGCGTCCTGGTTTCTTTTCCTCGGAGCTTCCCCCCCCCGCTGGAACCGGCACTAACTCTTCCAAACTAAACTGGTGTGTGGTGACTCCGGGATGCTCGGTCCCTTTGTTATCCGACAAAGTGTGGATTCATTACCCGCTGTGCAATGGCCAAAAATCAGACACTCAGGAGAGACGTTGTTGTTTATTCCAGAGGTGCACAAGCCGGGGTGCTCCGTGGATTTCCACAAATCAAACACATTCTAAAGGAACTGTTCATGCTGCGTTTATACATGCAGTTAGGAACCCCCCTTCTTGCTAAGATTGGTTAGTAATTAACAACAATATTGCTAAAATGATACTAATTCGCTCGGGACAGTGCTAATCATTATTTTAAGGAAAAATAAGGAAAACACTATAATCTCTAAGCACAGGTCCACATTTTCCCAGGAGGTTTTCTTCTTCAAAGATGTCTGGCTCTGATCTCGGGGTTTCGCAGGTGCCCAGTTAATCATTCGGATCATTTCAAGGGCGAATCCTCTTGCTTCAAACATCCTGCTTTATCTAACGGCCTAATGAAGTCCGTGAGCACACAAAACCTTTGAACTCTTCCCCGTGTTCGCAGTCCTGTTGGGGCGGTGAGGAGAACACCTTGGTCGGCTTCATCTCCGCTGCCGCCCGACGGCAGGTGTCAGCCAGAGACCGGCCACGGGAGGAGCAGAAGCCGCCAGTTGCACCCAGATGTATTCCCAGGCGCTTTTGGAATTAGCCCTGGCCTTTCCCCCATCAATGAATTTCCCCCGTTGTTCAGAGGAAGTAACAACAACTTAATAAGTAACAAGAGTAAACAGCTGGCTTCTCCCTAAAATAAAATCTCACAGTCGCTTCAGACCCGACTCGGTGGTTTCCCGAAGCATTCCCTCCCGTAGGAGAAGCCGCCTTCTAATCCAACCTGACCTAGATTTGGGCTTCCCGCGCCCTGCGGAATTTCCGCAGGCACGTGCGGGATGCAGGATTTGTCCCTTTCCCCCTGTGCATCCATCACCCGTTTGATGGACAGCCTGCCGTCTGTCCGTGTTCTGTCCGTGCTGTGTCCGTCCCGCCTTTGCGGTGGGCTCTGGAGAGTTTATGCCGGACAGGAAGGCTTGAGGTGGCTGCTCAAGGTTGAGCATCATTGAAAGAGGCAGCTGAGGGACGGCAGAGGTGCCTCTTTGCAAAAAAAAAAACAAAAAACCATTATTACATTCGCTTTCCGTAAAGAGAGTATGTCCGTGAGGACATGAGTATGCTCTGTGAGGACTTTTACACCAGAACAAATCTTGTATAAGTTACACCAGATTTGAGTCGCTCTTCTTTATTGCCTGCAGTTAATAAACCCTCTCTTGCCTTTGCTGTTGCCTCCAAAATCGTTTTGTCACGTGAACTGCGGGATGGAAAATATTCCTGTGGCTGGTGAATCAGCTGGAAACTGTGAAAAGGTGAGCGTTAAACCAGGCTGCCTCCTACTTCAACCCTGGTATAAATCATGAGTAGTTGCAAAGTATTGAACGCACTCAGGGTGCTCAGGACGAAGGAGGGCTGCAGTTGCTGGCAGAGGAGCTTCCCGGCTAATTTTAACCGTGACACAACCAGCGACAGTGACAAACGAGGGGGAGGGAGAAAAGGGGCAAAGGAGGATGAGGGTGACAATAATGAGATTACACGGTCACTTAGGCTCATTATGCGCGTGTCTTTGTGGTACCGCTGGGCCATTATGTTTGTGAGGGGTGGAGGAATGACTAAGGGAGAGGAATCGGGCAAAGATCACAGCAACGAGGTGAAGGGAATTAAAAACAAATACAATTTCGTGCAGTTCGACTCAAGCAGCATCGCTTTTGGGTTCAGGGCACAGCCCAAGCGGGTGGGCGTGGGATTGGGAAACTGGATTCTTTCTCTCCAGGTGCATAATCAGTATCGATTTGGATTCCTGGAGATTTATTTCCCATTTCACAGCACTTTAAGCCCAGCCGTAGGTGCCTACAGCTGAAAAAAAAAAATGAAAAAAAAAAAAATGCTGATCTCAAAGTGCACCCGATTGTTCATTATCCTGAAGACGAGTTGTTCCCTTCATGAACCAGTTTGTAAGTGCTGCTGGGAACTCGAAGGCACAGAAATAGCTGATGTCAAAAGTTTTGAAATGCTGGACGGGAATAACTAAAGGGCCAAGCCCTGAGCCAGCCACGCAGGGCACCTCCCGCCGCTCCCGTCTCTGCCGCTGTACCCCCACCTCTGTCCCGGTGAGATGGGGCACATCCCGGGTCAAAGGCCTGATCTCATCTCTGCTGCCACTTTCCCCCCCGCTCCTGCCAAGGAAAAAGTCACGGGGCTCACCCCCTGGCGCTGCCCCACGAGGGTTTGCCCTCTCTCAGCAAAACAAACGTCCCAAATGAGCATCTGGGCAGGATTTGATTGCTGCCAGAGCAGCTCTGTGCTGTTGATGGACTCAGCTGCTCCGTGCCATGCCCGCAGCCAGCAACAATAAAGCAGGCTTTTATTAAATTAACCTGCTAAGACACAGATCCTGCAGGGATGTTTAGGGAACGGACAGATGGCACAAGCAAGGGCCTGGAATAATTGCAATCCCCATCTCGCCGACGGGAGAGATGGATCCTGCCCGGTGCTGCGTCCGCCAGGGAGGCGGGAGGGAGGGCAGGCTGCACCCTGCCCTTCAGAGCCAGTCCCAAGAGGTGACAGAGGAGCATCCCCAGGTTCTGGAGGGGAGGGAACAGTCTCGATCTTCTCCTATGGATGCCAGTAATGGATTGCACCACCTCCCCAAAGGCCAAAGCCTCCCCACCCCAGCGTGGATGTTGCCCAGATGCTGCTGCCGCCTCTTGCAGGCTGTCCACGCTCTCATTATCGACCGGCTCGCTGCTGTGACTCGGTGTCTGCCCAAGCTATAAAGCAGGCTCGTCTCTGCCAGCAAGCCTGCAGCAGGGATAGCCTAGATCTCACCTAAGTTACCGTCTAGCTGGGCCCGT
This sequence comes from Baryphthengus martii, assembly GCA_013396935.1. Lineage (NCBI taxonomy): Eukaryota > Metazoa > Chordata > Aves > Coraciiformes > Momotidae > Baryphthengus > Baryphthengus martii. Next base: position 14,670 of record VWZK01016434.1, on the reverse strand, counting down.
CATTTGCGTAAATGCAAAACCAGCTTAAGATCGAGTGTCGTTTCGTCCCCGCCTCTTCCAGCAGTTTTCCTAATCCACTTACTGCGCCTTATGTTGTTCAGCATGTAAGCTGCAGGGTAGGGACTGGCTCCTCAGGGTCCTACAGCTGCCGAAGCGCTGGGAGCTGCTCTCACACGCAGCTCTTTCGGGGAGGTCCTGTCGTAGCGGTCGCGTAACTGTAACCACAGCTTTCGATTTCCGTTCCGTCAGATTACGGCGAAATCTGTCCTGGGGGTTGGATGTGTTCACCTGGCCCAGACTCCTAACTCTGGGGCTGTTGCAGGCAGTACAGCCTGCAGAGATACTTCTCTTCATCACCAGCTTTTCCTGCCAACGTAGAGATGACTCAGGCAAATTCTGAGGAGTTTTCTCAGAAATTTCTTATTTTCTGCCATCCGTCAGCTATCAGCCATTGCTTTAGTAGCACCAAAAGGCACGCTANGGCAAATTCTGAGGAGTTTTCTCAGAAATTCCTTATTTTCTGCCATTACTTTAGTAGCACCAAAAGGCACGCTGGCACTTGAAAAAAAGGTGAAGGATATTTTCCAAAGCAATTACTGATTCTGGGGCAGAAGTGGGGCCGTGCTAAATTGTAATTGATACATCAAAGGAGGTTATTGGGATTTCTAGGGGAAGAAGCATCTTTCTTTGGTCCCCAGGCATGGGAAGCAGATAGAGCCATTTAGAACAGCTTGGCCCAGGAGCTGCTTGTTGCTGACGAGCGGCACTACAGGGGAAGATACAGCCACTACACTCTGCCCCGCTCAGAGCCTGCAGCCCCTCGGCTCTGCACCAGCCCTCTCTCCTGGTTAGCCCTTCACGCTGTGTCTCCTGCCTGCAAGATCAGCATCCCGCTCCGGGGCTGGCAAGTGGGTCTCCAGGAGGCGACGAGTCGCCGCTCCGTGCGAGGACGCTGGTGGTGCAGCCAGAAAGCTGGTTGTTCCTCTTAGTATTTTCTCCAGACATGGAGCTATCTCCTCGTTGCCCTTCATGGTCCGAGCTAATATCATCCGGATCGCAGTGCCTGGGAAGTGCCTCCAGCTACCGCTCACCATATCCGTGCCGGGCTCGTGCCGAGCCGCAGTACCGTGGCTCCCAGATAGTGACCCCGTCCTCCGTGTGCACAACATGACACCAGCACAGCGTGCTCTCCTTGGGTACCTGCTTCCATGAATTTCCTCAAATTGGAAACGATATGGCCGTCCTCAGACTAGTCCTTGTCAGATCACCAATATGTGGGACGGCTTCTCTCTGGGAATATATATACATACATTTTTTAAAGTTTCTAGCCAACGTTGTAACAGAGTAAAACTAAAAACACAGCTCCTTAAAGCCCAACAGCCAGAAGGCAACAGGCAACACTTAAACCAAAACTGTTGCTTTAAACCCCAAATGAAAAGAAAAGAGGGAGGAAGCTACATACACTGTCAAGATATATTATTAAGATATGTGAAAATAAAGTGATTCTAAACTGACGTCTAACGGAAGAGTTCCCATTTGCTTTGAAAATTCCATGGGTTTTCCTTTTTTTTTCTTTTTAATCATATTCCTGCAGCATTTGCAACTCAGCTGCTACAGAAATGTCTAAACTTGTGCGTGAAATGCACGAGCAAAACGTAGCAGCCAACAATTAATTAGAATTAAACCCTCTGCTTTACTCCCATTGGAGAGAAACCATAAAAATCAACCCAAGTGGGGTACTGAAAAAAATACTTTAATAGGATGTTGATCTTAATAAGCAAAACCATTTCTTTCTTTTTTTGTAATAAATTACTTTTCACTCGACAATTTCCTCATAGCCAAGTGACAGGCATTATCCCGAATGGTTAATTCCTCGGTGCAGGCTCCGGCGCTGAGCTCATTAAAGCGTGCTCAATCCCTGGGCGGGAGCTGCCGGGTCGTGCCATGACCTGAGACCATCGCAACCATTGCCTGGCCCCACCTTCAGCCCTGGGCCAGGTAGTGGTGCTGAGACAGCCCAGCACCTCATCTTGCTGGCAGGACCTACCTGTCATGGTTTGGTAACGTGGGGATGCTTCTGCTGAAATACTGGTGCCTCATTCCCAGGGCAAGCCGGAGCATCTCTCCTAGCTGGGATGGGATGTGCACACACTCATAAAAAACAGGTCCTGGCAGCACTCATGGCTAGTGGGACAAGTTCTCCATGGAACAGCAATGGGCCCTTGTAGCCAAGAGGGCCAGTGGTCTCCTGGGAGGTATTAACAAAACTGTGTCCAGCAGGTCTAGGGAGGTTCTCCTCCCCCTCTACTCTGCCCTGGTGAGACCACACCTGGAATACTGTGTCCGGTTTGGGGCTCCCCAGTTCAAGAAAGACAGGGATCTAGTGGAAAGAGTTCAACGGAAGCTACAAAGATGATGAAGGGATGGGAACATCTCTCCTGTGAGGAAAGACTGAGATAACTGGGGCTGTTTAGTTTGGAGAAGAGAAGCCTGAGAGGGGATCTGATTCACGTCTATAAATATCTGAGGGGTGGGGGTCAAGTGGAAGGGGCCAGTCGCTTTTCTGTGGTGCCAGGTAATAGGACAAGAAATAACGGGTACAAGCTGGAACCCTGGAGGTTCCACCTCAACAGGAGGAGAAACTTCTTTCCTGTGAGGGTGACGGAGCCTGGACCAGGCTGCCCAGAGAGGCTGTGGAGTCTCCTTCTCTGGAGACTTTCAAAACCCACCTGGATCTGTTCCTGTGTGGCCTGTCCTAGGAGACCCTGCTCTGGGGGGGGGATTGGACTAGATGATCTCTAACATTCTATGATTCTGTTTCCCAGGTGGGCAATGCCACCATCACCAGCTGCCGTGGGGTGGCACATCCGCACAGCGTGGCCTTACTTGCCCCGTGACAACACTCACTTTCCCACCCATTGCTTTTCCCCAGCCACAGCTGAGGACACACGTACATGGCAAAGTGAGTGGAGAGCCCGTGTGCCAGACACTTGTCCCCAGGCAGCCACAGTGCATGTGGCTCTCATGAGGGTTGAGGCAGCTTGTGGGATGAGGATCTTCTTCTGGAGGAGATCAACCTGAGGCCAGCGGAAAAGGCTTTCCAGATAAGCGCATTGGCAGAGCTCTGAGCAATAGCCAGCCTGGCTGACCGTCTCCCCAGACCCTGTTTGAAAAAAAAGTTAACAAAACTGTCTGCGAAGCGAGAACACGGCGAACTCGTTATGAGACATTTTACCAGCCTTCCTGGCAAGGGAGGCTGATGGTGCAAAGCTGTGTATCTTCTATGCCAGGGCCTGTCAGCTCTCCTGGAAATGACACCTGGCCGCTTGGAGGCAATCCAGGCACCAGTGAGGGTCTTCGCAACACCCCGGAAAGCTACAGCCTGGATAACGTGTGGCGTCCGTCATCATCATCCAAGGGAGCCAAACCAGCAAACCTCAGAGGCCGGCTGCGCCAGGATCCCAGCACGGGAGCCCAGGGATTAAAGCGCTCGCCCGAAGAAGGTCCTTGGAAGAGAACAACACTGAAACTGCTTAATTAGAGGATTCAAATTGGATGGGGTTGCAAAGCAGCCGATTTCTCAATTTGAAAAAACCCAGAACTAGAATTTGCCAGCCAGGTTTAGAATCATAGAATCATTCAGGTTGGAAAAGCCCCTTGGGATCATCGAGTCCAACCATTAACCCTACTCTACAAAGCTCACCCCTCAACTATATCCCCCAACACCACATGTAAAGGACCTTTAAACACGGCCAGGGATGGGGACTTGACCAGCTCCCTGGACTATTCCAATGTCTGACTACTCTTTCTGTGAAAAATTTTTTCCTAATGTCCAGCCTAAACCTACCTTGTTGCAGTTTGAAGCCGTTCCCCCTTGTTCTATCACTCATGGCCTGTGAGAAGAGACCAGCACCAAGGTCTCTACAATGTCCTCTCAGGTAGTTGTAGAAGCAGCAGCGGCCATCGACAGCCCCGCTGGGGAGCGCTCCAGAGGTCTCTGCTGTAATTGCCTGTGATCTTTAGTATTCTGTTCTGCAGTTTATGAACTTCCTTGAGTTCCTTTTGTGGATAAATTTGGTGATCCAAACCCCAGCTGTATCTCTGCCCTCACCAGCGAGGGGCTGCTGGCTGGCTTGGTGTTGCAGATTTCCTAATTTACGCTGTCTTGAGAGGATAAAACCTGTGGCTGGTGAAAGCGAGAGTGGCTGCGACGGGCCTGACACTCCCTCCTGGCCTCCGAGGCAGCCAGACGCCTCGCTGTCCCTGCACGGACAGACAAATGGACGGAGCCACCGCTGACGCCGAGGGTCCGCCGCTTCGTTCATCCGCAGTCGCGGGTATCTTGGCACCAGCAGCCCCCAGGTGCTGGGGAGACGATGTTCTCGCCTCCTCCTGTGCTCTGGCAGACCCAAAGGTGGCTCCACCAGAGGGATGTGGATTTGGGATGCTGTGGGGAGAGGGATGAGGCTCATCCCTGGGCTAGTCCTTGTCCACGGGCTGGCAGCTCTCCATGGTCTGGTCCATCTGCCTCATCTCTCAGGCTTTTCTCATCTCCTGCTTTTTGCTCTTCTAATCTTTTCCCCAATATTTAATCTCATGCCAAATTCTTCCCCATCCTCTTAAAATTCTGCAAGTCTCTTAAGGTTGTTTTTTGTTTTTTTTAATTTTTTTTTTAGCTTGGCTGTGTAATTGTGAGGCATCTTGAGTCCCTCTGCTCAATCTTCATATCTCGTGCCACCGCTAGGTTCCAAATCACTTAAACATGAGGTCTTGGCATATTTTGCCTGCTGACACCAGTTTTTGACTGCTCCCTGGAAAGAAAATTATCCTCCATTAGCCAGTGAGAAGGGACAGCACAGCAGGAGCAGAGGGCTGAGGGTTCTCACCCTGTGCTGCACCTCAAAGTGATGCTGCTGATGGCTGAGCCGAGCTGAGCTTTCTTTCCCAGCAGTATCTAGTTGCTCCTCAACGGCCATGAGCGAAAGGCTTTGAACCCCTCTGTCAGCAGCGCAGCAGGTGAGAGGCTCTGCAGGGTGCCCCGTGGCCCTCCCGCTGGCACGGCAGCTGCCACCGGCCCCGGCGTCACCCACCAAGCCTCAGCAGAATGGGGAGGAGGAGAAAAAAGCCATTTCCCTGGGCACAGAAACATTGCGCCGAGAGCAGAGAAAATCGATCTCTGGCTGCCGAGCCTCTCTGGCACTTTGTGCTGCTGAAAGGAAAAATCAAGCCCGGCCCTAAAGAAGACAAAGAGAAAGAAAAGAAAAGCTTTCCCCGTCAGCATGATTTTGGCCTGGGGTTGGGACCTTCCCTGGGGACCCTAGAGTTGGTTTTGGGAGAGGATGCACTGGGGCTGCTTTTGTTCCCAAGGCTGGTTCAGTGGCAGATCCACGAGCATCCTGCAAAATTTTCCTTTTCCTGCTCACTCAGCAGGTCTGGAAGGAAGGGAAAGAAGAGGGAGGGAACTGCCAGGGCTCCTTGCCGAGCCCCTGGCTGCGGGACTGCCACGTGCGCTCACACTGGGCTTGCCAAGGGCATGTCACTTGAGGCACAACGCAACACGTCTCCTGCCTTTCTTGCAACAGCCACGGTCTGGTGCAAAAGCCAGGATTTCCCTGGGCTGGGGACCTCACACGGCTGCCCAGGTCAGAGTTAGGAGATGAGGAGCAAAGTGCTGAAGCGTTACCTGAGGGGCAGAGCCAGGCGAGAAGGTGTTTGAGGACTCCTCGCCCAGCTGCTAATGCAAGCCAAGGGCTGAGCCTTGCCCTCCACGAAAGCTTGGGACATTTGCCACAGACACCACCAGCAGCAGCTCAAAATCTGGATCTGATGCACTGTTGCCTCAGCAATTACCAGATTAAAGGAAAAACCCACACCGAAAAGAGTAGTCTTGAGGCTCCTCCTCCTCCTGGCAGCACACCCTGAGTGGCCCAGCTCCAGTTACTCGCAGTGCAGAGGACACGGGGTTTGGCAGGCAGCCCCCCAGCCCCATCCTGGCCAAGCTGTCTGACAGCAGCGGGCAGAGCTGTGGCAGTGCCGGGCACCTATGAGAAGGGGTACGGGGGGACACCCCCTCATCCTAGCGCTGGACCAGGGGAGCAAAGCCGTCACGCCAGCCCCAGGCGAGTGCTGCCGGAGGGACGCTCCATCGTTCGGTGTCCTGTGGCAGACGCAGGTCAGAGAGGCTGGAGGTAGGGAGAGGAAAAAGCGAGGCAGCTTGGGCCAGAGCAGATCTTTTCTCCTTGCTCCCGCCTGCGTGCTGCAGCCCTGCGCCAGGACTGACCGGGCCGGCTGGTGGGCGGTGGGTGGGCGTTCTTGACTCATTATCCCTGATCACCATCTGATGACACATTTACTGCCAGCAGGATGGGCCTCCGGCCAGCATGGCAGAGCCCGGAGCCTCACGGGAGGGCGGCCGGGCTCTGCCAGCGGCTGCGCCAATGCAGATGGGCTGAGAGGTCACCAGTTGCAGCCCTGGGGTGCACAACTCCACGTGAACCCCTGGTTGGGTGGGTAATCAGAGCACACCAGGTCAGGTCCCTCTGTCCTGGCAACAAACGCCCCAGTAGTGCGGGCGGGAGCGTGGGGCTGGCTGCGGGAGTGGGAGCCGTGCAGGTAGCGCACAGCAGGGTACAGGCAGAGATGGGAATGGGACCTGGCCAGGGCCAAGCACAGCAGGTTGTGGAGCCAGCCCAACACCCTCATCTCCCACAATACCTACCCTGCTTGCCCCAGCAACCTGGCTCGCAGCACTGCACCCACAATGATAAATGCCTTTAAAACATTCTTGATTAAGTTAGAAATCTGAGTCCGCTCCCCACGCCAAGCCCTAATACAGCGCAGACCTAAATACAGCACTAATGCGAAAGCTTAAAGGATTTCCCATAATTGAGCAAAGCTGGCAGAGGGGTGAGAGCCTGGTGGGGAGAACTGCAGCCCACCTCCCTCCCCAGCACAGGCCACCCTCTGTCTAACCCCGCTGGTCCAAATCTGGCTGTAGCCCCCGCCTTTGCACCACGTGACGTAGGGATTTAAAAAGTCTTCCAAGGCTTCAGCCTGCCCAGTGCAGAGCTCCAAGTTGCCCTCGTTACCCTCTCCAAAATCCCTTTAATTTATGCAATAGCACAAGTAGCATTGACACAAGAGAATTCCCGCTTCCCCGGGTCACCTCTTGCCCTCTGGCTGCAGGTGCTGCTGGGTCCCTGACTCCCCCTGCCCATCCCCAGCCCCTGCTGTGGGGCACGATGGGGCTGGGGGAGCAGGACTGGCCATGCCCAGCTCCCAAAGCACGAAGGATGCTCGGAGCAGGGGAGCTGCAGAGCCAGCACCCCCTCCTTCCGCACACCCTGACATCACGGGGCTGGAGTGGCTGCCAGCACCTTGCACCCCAGCAAATAAACGGACTTACCTTTGCATTACCTGCTCCCTGCTGCTGCCGCTTGCTGCTTCTAAGAACAGTGGTGGCTTCATGGGCAACCTTCTGCATCTCCCTCCCAGCTCGGCACGGAGCGGCCCTCAGGCAAGACTCCCTCCCCAGGGTGAGATGGCCTTTGGCTTTAATTCAAGCTTGTGTTTCTGCAGGGGAAAGCAGACAGTGTTTTCCTTTGTCGGTTTTCCAGAAGTTTTGAAAAGCACCCGCGCAAGAACCTTTGCTTTGGCCCAGGTACGCGTACCCTAAACCACCACCCAGTGCCTCCTGGCACCCTGGCGATCACCAGGAGCTGCTTGCCAGCAGGAGCCCTTCCAGGCACTGCTGGCATGGGGGGCAAAACAGAGGGCTGGTGGAGCTTGTGGGGTGAGCAGGGCCACCAGCTGGGCCACGGCCGCCAAGCTCTCCGCTGGCTGGCAACGGTGCATGCAGGACATACGGACGCTGCGGCAGAAAGGCCGCCACGGAGCTTGGCTGAATTACAGCGTGAAAGCAGAAGCTGCATCGATTATAAACACAGGCTGCAGAGGGGAGGAAGGCAGCAGCTCCCGTGGGAAGGCACGGATAACGTTTCCAAGCAAATCATTTACAAGCCTTGGGGAGCAAAGCAGCAGTACCTCTGCAAAGCCCGGCTGCAGCCGTGCAGAGAGGAGCAGCAGCAGCGCAGCAGCTCCGTACCGCGGCCTCCTGCCCGCTGCGGCCATCCCGCTGCGGCAGCCAGCACGGGTGTCGCAGTGCCGGCGCCTTGGGGCTGGATTTACGCCTTCGGATCCAGGGGAAGGGCAATGGGAACAGCTAGAAGGACAGAGCACATGGCCGCTCACCAGACTCGCAGAACCACCCTGGAAAAGGCAAAATGAGAAGGAAAGGGCAAAGGCATTTGCAGCAAACAACTTCCAGCTGAGCTGAGCCTGGCTGGGACCCCATCAGAGCCAGCTTGCTGGGGGTCTGATCCTCCAAGCCTATTCCCGTGGCCTTCAGGCTGCAGCTTTGTCCATCTCTGTGCAGGTTCCCCTGCCCAGAGGCTTCCCAGGCCGTTCACAGGGATCCTTTTTTTTTGGGATGTGCTGCCATTTTGGAGATGTATTGAAGCAGGGTCCCACCTGGGCCGGAAGGGTCACATCGGTCCACTACCTGCGGTAACAGCTTGGAGCAAAAGAGGCTACAGGCTGTTCCTCCTGCTGCCCTGCGCTCTGATGCTCCCGGGAAGGGTTAACCAGCTGCTTGTGTTGGAGAGGAGATTTTAGATCCACAACTCATTGGGGATGAGCCAAATTTTTCTTTCTCCAGTCTCCTTTTTTTTTCTCTTAATACATACATCAAAATAATCCAGCACTAAGTCCACATTGAATAAAAATTGTCTTTGGACCACAGAGGCCCATCTGAGCATGGTGCAAGCCTTGAAAAACAGATATTTTTTTCCTCACCATGTTTCCCACCGATGCTTCAACAGCCAAAGAGCTAAATTAAGATTTTACTAAATTTGGTTTTCTTGCCCCAGTGGAGAGGAAGATAGGCCAAGTGCCACATTTCCAAATGACACATGCCATAAAGACAGTGTCATGCATAGTTTGCTCAGATCCTTTAATCCAACTTCATCAATAAAGTGGTTTGCAGCCGCTCCTCCCATGACTTCTGCAAATGGGCCCCAGGTAAAATCCCACATCCCTGGCTCAGGGATGCCATCTGGCCTTAAAACACAATTTAAAGTTTCTTGTTAATGGGCTACCTTCCAATTTTGGCACTAGTGTGGGACGCCCACCCCCAACCCTCCCCTTGGGGCACGCTTCTCCTAAGTGGAGCTGGTGTCTCCAAGCAGCCAAGGCGCAGCCCCTCCCACAGCTCTGAAAAAAGCATCCAAACCCCTGTCCCCTATGCGCAGAGAAAGTGAACCAGAGGAAAGCTGGCAGTAAAAACCGATGAGTATCCATTCAGGAAGGACCCCATCCTTCCGCAGCATCCACTGCTTAAAGAAGTTTCAGTTCCCCCTCTCAGTTTTATCGTTTTGTTTTAGAAACAAATCATTTAATTGTGTCCTCAGATGACGCGGGAGTCATTTATAGAAAAAAATCAGCTCTAGGTGGCCTTGACACACAAATGAAGTCAATTAACCTGCAAGAAGTCAGGGGAACAGGCTGATGCAAAAGAAAGTTACGTAATTTGTCCTGGGCTCAGTCTCTCTTTTGTCAAAGTCAACGGGTTGTCCTACTAAGGGTGATGAGGAGCGGTGCCTGCACAGCCTGCTCCAACAGCGTGCCTCCTCGTTCCACCCCTCCCACCCCGGAGCAGCCCTACTGGACCCGCATCCCCGGAAATACTTATTTTCAAACTCCTTTGGGAAAACCGCCAACGATCCCTCCCATGCTGTGTCCCCTCCTTTGCATCAAACCCCTCTTCTTGCACCATCTGGGCTTACCCATCACCTCGGTGTCCCCCGCGTCGCAGCAGCCTGGGTGCCGAGGCCAGAACGCCCCTCGTACATCAGTGGAGTTAAGTTACTCACATCTTCAGGGGCCTCCCAATGTTGTCTTCTGCTGTCCGCGAGATGAGCGATGCTGCAGCTCAGCATGGCCGTGCTCTCCCGTGTCTCCAGCCGGACTCAACAAGTGCCAAGACCAGTGGGCAAAAGCTAAAGCTTTTAGGGAGCGAGCGGCCATCTCGAGGCAATTTAAGGGCAAAAGCCCCTTTCAGAGCAGTGCTGTCGGCACGCAGGCGGTGACCAAGGAGGCAACGCCGCTGAGCAGTTTTCTTACCTCTAAATCTACGCAACATTACAGCGGGACAAACTCAGCAAGAAGTAATTTCTCTTGCAGAATTCTAGCCCAAGCTTAGCCGTGGTTGCTCCGGGCTGCGGCGAGAGGCATCCCCAGTTTGCGCCGGCTGGAGGCGGGAGCCTGGCAGCGCAGCCCGGGGACGAGCTGGGCTCTTGGAGGAGCTGGGCAATCCAGGCTGCTGCCAAAGGGAGCTCACGGTTGTATTATTGCACTGGGACATAAATGCTGAAAGAGAAGAATTAACACACACCTCGCTGTGCTACAAAAGCTGCAGGCCTCTGAATGCTACGCAATTTATTCTTCACGGTTCTCTTCAAAAGCGCGGCTCTGATCTCCTCTCTAATCGCATCGCAGATCGGCTCAGAAAGGCAAAACACAAACCAAGCATACATACCACATCAACATCTGTCTCAGAAGGTCTCGGGCACAAGAGAAACCAAAAGGCAGCATCTGGAAAGTTTCACTTTTTATTTTTCTAAAATACAAATGTCTTTCTTGTGTTAGTCACTTTAATACGATAGGCTGAATGCATCCGATAAAAAGGAGGCACTGGCTACAGAATTCAAAATACTGAAGGTATTTTCTGGAAAGAAATTTATTCTGTTGTTCTACACTTTAGATATAACATTGAATCAAATTCATTAGTTATTATTTTTTACATCAGAACCTTTGAAGTTTGGGACTAATAAACTGGAATTTGAAAAGTTTTTAAACTCCTATTAATGTGTAAATATGGATCCATAAAAAACATAACCAAGAATTTTATACACTTTATTAAAAGATCAAAAAATAAACAATAACAATATAGAAGTAACATACTAAAATGAGTAGCATTATGCACATTTCTAAAGCACATACAAGCACTACAGCAATAAAACGTGGCAAAAAGAAAAATAAATTCAAAGCGTACACCCTGTTGGTAGCAGTTGAGGGAATGAACTATCGTGTTATGGAACTGAAATACTGCATTAGCCTACGCCTGTCTGGATCCAAGAATATTTTAATTTCTTACAATTCCACAGGGCTAACTGTAATCAGTTGTATATATTTTCTAAACTATACCATTAAATTGTTATCTAATGTTTCCCTTACTTTGTTTTACCAGAAACGCCTATGAAAAGAAGAATGTGCTTCAAAAATCTACTTTACACAGTACAGTATAAATGTTTTTTATATATTTAAATTTAAAAAAAATGACAATTTAGGAGAACATTCTCTGTTTGATTTTAGTGATTGCCTAAAATACAATTCTCTATCAAAACAAAAGTGATCTGTTGTCAGGTGATACAATAAAGAGTGTGGGGGGTCTTCGTTCATTTTCACGATTTAAAAGAAAAAATAAAATAAAATCTAAAACCAAAGCTAATTGGAAAGAAAAAAAAAAATCCCATAATCCAATCTAAGAATAGTCTTATCATCCCCTCATCTGCTAGGATACAAAAGCCATGGCAACAAAATCATTTGGCTTCCACCACTATCAAATAGCATCTGTGTACAGTAATAAAGAACTGGAACCTTGTAATTCGGTGTCAGGTAATTCTCTCTGTTGTGTGTTTGGAAAAATAACTTCGTTTTATTTAACAGTTGTGTTACTTTTGCATGTTTAAATATCTCATTTGAGAGGCATACAGAGTTATTTTTGATGACAGAGGATGTCAGTAAAAATCACTAGCAAAGATTTTAGCAGTGTTGTCACGATCTTGCTCGTACTCCAACAAAAAGAAGTTTGACCAGCTACAATTCATTTCACATAGTGCAAAATATTTGTCTCTCATAATCCCAGAAACGAGAAAGAGCTTGATTATAGAAACTGATTACGGCAAAGGTGGCTAGAATTAGCTGATTTTTTTTTTTAAATTAAAATCTAGGTTATTATAACACCTAGGAAGAAAGGCAACATCTGATTTTTTCCCCGTTTTAAAAACACTGGGACCACCCAACGTTACGGTTCTGACGGAGCAAACCACCCACTCCAACCCCGTGGTGCAACGCGGGCTGGCCGGGCGCTTGCTGGCACCGCAAGGAATCGGAAACCTCCAAGATGCCAGGAGCAGTGGCTGAAGAGCAGGTCTTGTGCTTGGCCGTGACACCTCCGCCCCCGACCCCGGAACGGGCAGGAGACGGAGACAGTGCCATCAGGTGCCACCAACGCACCAGAGCTCTGCTCTGGGGTGCCTGACTCATCCCTGGCCACGCCGCCATGATCAGCTTCTACTTCCCTGCCCCGGTATCCGTTTGGCAGCGCCGTCTGAGCCGGCGGCACTGACACGTGGCGCTCTCAAATGAACACCATGGCTGTCGTACAGCAGAGGAAACCGGCGCCAGACAATCCCAAACCACCCCTGTCCATCCACTGCTCCTCAGTCCCTTCCATTTCACTACCTCATTTACCCCCAAAAGGGTAAAAAACCCCCAAACAACCACAACAACAACAACAACAAAAAAAACCCCACACGGTTAAGTCGCAACATTTCAATTTCCCTCTGGGATTTAAAACGCTCCCTGCAAGGACAGTCACCTCTAACAGATAAACACTTCCAGCTAGAAATAGGATTAGGTGCTAGGAAAAATGTGTGCGCGCCACCACGGGCCTATCAGTCCTAATAGGATTCACCGAGAACACAACCTATCAGAAACCGGGCCTAGGGTGTGCTTGGAAATGTAGGCCGATTGAAAAAAAAAAAAAAAAAAAAGAAAGAAAAAGAAAAAAAAGTAATTCAAATCTTTGCTAGTGACCTTACTAATTAATTAAGCACTGTTTCCCACTTCTCCGTGCTGCAGGTTGGAGCTGACCTGGTATCAGTCTGCTGTATAATAAGCTATGGCAAACTACAAAGCTTTTACAACAGCAAAGCAACATCATGCTTTCAGATAAGTTTTATAGCAAAAAACTCCTCCTTTTCAAAGCCTTAGTAATACCTATCTCTTTTACAAACTTTTCCTGTAATATTACAGACTTTTTTTATATTCAAAATAAGTTCCAAGGATTTCTTTCGTGGACTATGTACATAAGTGCAAAAAAGGTGTGTCTCACACATTCGTACACTAACTGAATCAGTTTAACTGCAGCATATTTGTATCTTCAACACTGTTACGGGGTCATTCCACAATATTTTTATTTTCTTTTATTTTTTTTCTTATGTACAGTTTTTGCTAATATAAATTAGTATTAAAATAGTTATATGCTTAACTATCTAGCCCTGATCAGAACGTAATTGCATGAGTGCTCGATTTCTGGAGAAAAGAAAATTGCAGGCAGAGCTACAGTACTAAAACAGATTAATTCGGAATTCCCACTGTGTGAATATGAACGTGAAATGAAAGCAAGACCAGTCACTGCATCGTTAAGTACAGGCTGTCGTGTTTTCGACGTGAAAATACTGTGGAATAACCCTTGCCACACAACAATTTCTACAAGCTATAAAACCTGACTCTAAATCCATGTGTTGTAAACTTCTTGACTGAAAGAGTGACCTTTAAAGACACAAATTCAGCGTTCACATGGGACTTTGGGATTTTAAAAATATTCAATCATATCTTTATCTGACAGTATCGAACTGTACCTTTAACAAGCTCATACTGTTACACATCACTTTTAATTTACATGTGAAAATTTCACAAATAATGTATACAAAGGTAGCCATGTTGTAGTTTTGTTGCCATAGCAACAACAACTTAATATAATTAGTTAACAATGAATCTATCATTGTAGGAGTTACATACAAAGTTAATTTTGTTCTTAAACTGTAAACTATACAAACTAGTTATGGACTGGATTCTATACCTTACCATGCTTCAGTGTTGGTTTAGAATATAACTAAATGGGCTGAATACATGTATTAAAAATTTTAAACCTTCTCTAACTCTCCTTCAAAATTAAATTCATTAGTCACTAAAGATATCCCAAAAAAAAAAAAAGCAATAATGAAAACCTTAAAAACTAATGGTAGAGAAATGAAAAATATATGACGTGAATGAATGCGTTGTAGCCTAGTAACGATGTGTTGTAGCTCTATTTACACTTAGATTAGGCTATCAACTATTTCTTTTTTTTTTTTTTTTAAAGTTTTTACAGTCTTTAACATACAGTATATACTCTAAGGCCTTCAACAGGCACATGGTAAAATCAGGTCAATATCAAACTAAATCCATTCAACAGGAATGGGAAATTAGATTTTTCCTCATAAATTTCACCTTTTTCCATTTTCATCTCTGTGAAATGTACAAGG
>VWZK01016433.1:0-17425 GCA_013396935.1 Baryphthengus martii | reverse complement strand
AAATTATTTGTTCAAACATTTTTGAAAAGATTTCAGGATGGTGACTTAAAGCATTCATTTTTCTTCTTGAAATAAAATTTTACTTTTCTCTGTAAGAAAAGCTTCAGTAGCAGTTTCAACATAGCAATTAGAAAGGTTAACTTTAGCTTTTGTGTTTTTTTCTATTTTCTCATCTAAATGATTTTTATCATTGTAGAAAACTCATGTATCATGTCTAAAGTTGTATACCCTTCAACACATTCTTTAAAAGTTTACCCATAGGAAAAAAAATCCAAAACACAAGGCTCACTGATATGAAAGTGACACCTTCCTTTCATAAAATACTAGTGTGCCTCCACAAATTTCATTCTTGCTTATATTGTTACAGTCTCAAGCCCAACTTGTGAGAGATCATTCCTTTGCAGTGAAATATTTTCTTCACGTAAGATGCAACAGACTGACACAGTTTTTGCTCCATGGCCATGTCAGCAGTTCTGTAACATCAGGCAAGCAAAAAGTGGCCTAATAGTAATCTTATCCAGGCTTTTATAATCACCACAGTAGCAAGGATCTTCATGAGAAATGGCCTTTTCTTTACCAAGGATCAACACATACTCCTAACCATGGACTAGCAGAAGGGGGTCATTTATACCCAAGCTTTTCTGAATGCTCCAAAAAGATAACTGAAGATCTGGCCTTGAGCATGAAAGAATTTGGATTATAAGATGGGGCAAGTTATTTGAGACTTTAAAAGTTTTTAACTTTTTGAAAGAGTAATGACAGTTTATGCTTAATTAATATTTACTCCCAAGTTAGCAAATTTCATGATCAGTAAGCACAAATGAAATCATACAATGAGATTTGTTTTGCCAGAAGGGCAGTAATAAACTGTCAAAGAGGAAATATGTTTCCAAAGATGGGCATACGAGTGAGACCCAGAGAACTGCTGATTAATAGGATAACTACATTGGATATTTGAGGTATTACTGAATATATCTCATTCACTACTTCTCTTAAATAAGACTTCTTGGACAGATGAGCTTTAGTCTGTTGTTTCTTGAAACATAGAAAACATTCTTGAACATTTCATTGGAGATATGTCTCCTTAGAAAAAAATAACAGGTGAAATATAAAACTGACAGATTAAAAAAAAAAAAGATAAGGTATGACTAGCTCAACATAAAATAAACTGGTGGGTTTTTTTGTGGTTTTTTTTCTGACCATCAGGAGTAGAAAGACTAGTATATAAAGACATCAAATTCAGTGCATATTTAATTAAAACAGCCATAAAAATTTCTCGTTAGACACCGCCATATTCCCTAAGTCTGCTGGTGTGAGTCCATGGAGCCACTCAGCTGAAAGTGCAGTGCACTATTATTGCATCCATAATTGTGATAGTTTAATGAATTGAACACGGCCAGACTAATAGTGTCAAACTGGATAACACTCAGAATCTAAACCTAGTTGCTCTCAGATGCTCTGATATCTGAGGACAAGCTAGAATGCAAGGGAAGTTTTTTTCCTGTCAAATTATTTTACCTCTTAACACAACATTAGTGTGTAATTTAATTTCAATCTGGATCTACTGCATATACATACGTATTTCATTTAAATAATTATTAAAATAAAACCGCAAAACAATATAGAAGAAATCAAAGATTTTTCCCTGAAAAGCTTTTCAGACAGGTAAGTAAAAATATCTTTTCAAAGTTTAGAAAGAAAGAAACAACATCTAATTTCATAATAGTGTGCTGAAAAGTTACATATAATTAAAGAAGGTTTTTTAACCTTTCTTGCTGTTCATTTAAGAGACTATAACAATGATAGATATCAAAATAAAGCATAGGTAGGATTGCTTGTATGAATTATATTGCTATGGATTTACATTTATGCAGCCATTTTCCCCCATTAATGTTTCAGTGAAAAAGTCATGCTTGAGATAGTAGAAAATTAGCTTCAAATTGAACCTACACTGGGTATGTTAGCTGTTGATGGATTTAATAAGATTTGAGAGACATAATCTGTGCTATTCCAGAGCTGGAAAGTAATTTGAGGCAGTGGAAAACTTTCCCATATGGTCTGTCAAGCTAACACACTCATCCTGGCACCTTCAAGTCCATTGTACTGCTCCTATACGCAACTAATGTTAGCAAGTTAGAAAAACATATTTTTTTTGCCAATCAGATTCATACCAATTTCAGGGGACAAACATGTGATATTATTTTCATACACTCATGAATACCAAATAATATCCAGCTGAATTAATTTTATACCTCAAAGCTAAAAAGCAATAAAACACATCTTAGAGTTGTCAAACTGCAACCATTAGGAAAACATTAGAGATATATGAGCCTCAGAGTAGTCTTCTAGGGAATGTCTTAAGACTTCATTATAGTACATAGATTGAAAATTTCCTAGAAAAATAATATACCTTATCTTTGGCTTCAAAATTATGTGAATCATGACTGAAGAGTCATTGAAGAAATGAGTGGCTTTTTTAGCCCAAATATAATGTCAGAAAAACAAACTTAGTCCACTAGCAGTTTCTGGATGGACACAATGTGTTTGCAAGCAGCTCATGTTCTGGTTGTGTGACACCCGAATCTAGTCATACTGCACGAATCAGCCTGCACATCAAAAACCAGAATGGATTTATACGGAAATATTTTATGTGTTTGATTTGAATATAATAATAAAAATTTAGTATATATCATGTAGAAAATCTGGTATTTTTTCTAAGATCAATTTTCTTTAATGAAAGTATCTTCTCTTTTAATCTTATGATTAACCTTAAGCATTGAGTGAGTAACACAGAGAGTAGCAAGACCAGCCACATCAGTAAAGATAAGCATATAGCTTTGATTGCAGTTGTCTTTAGAATGTCATTTCACAAAAATGTTAAAGTCTCCTGAATATTATTGTTCTGAACTGAGTCTATGTCTAGCTCACTTACTCCCCCTTTCTGTACACATGTATTGCCTTTGGTTGTAAATGTTCAGCAGTTGTAGTCCATGTTCTGACGGTTTTTCCCCAACAATTTATCAAGTATCTAGTATGAATGCAACTCTAGTTTGGCTTTTGCAATAGGATTTCATATTTAAATTCATTTTTCTATACAATTCATACATATGTTTAAAAAACTCTATACTTTTCATGACACTTGTTTAGATGGAGAAAAAAACTATGAATTATAAACCACTACTTAATTGTATTTTTCTTCAGAAACTTGCCAAAGATTCCAAAATTATTTGAAAATTGTTAATGTGTTCCTATCTACTTTGAAATTTGAAACAACCATTATAGATTACAGTGTGAACGTCTTCTACTTAATCATGCTGTGCATTCTAGTTGGTAGTTCCTTGTACTTCCCACACATAATTCTTTGTTTGATGTAAGAATTTTCATTTTTATCTTCTGTTTTGAAAATGAAATGCTTTTATGCTGTATGGAGTAAAAATAAACTATAAACAAGTGTAAAGATCAGAGAGAACTAAGCACTGACAATCAACAAAAGGCCATCAAAACAGAAGAGTTGCAAATGCATTATACAAGGTTTTTCAAAGGCTATTATTATTGTGGCTATTTCCATTAGATAGACATTTACTATTTGAAGGATCTTTTGTGGAAAAAAAAGTCAAAGAATTACTAGAGTTTAATAGAAGGGGTTTTCATCAGATTCTAAGTGGCAAGTGCTGAGCAGTTGACCTAAAATTTTTTTTGTACAATTACTTCGATAGAGGAAAAAAAAGTAATTTTAACTATATCTAGTCCTTTATCTTTTGATCTTCTAAATATATTTTTATAAATAAGCCTTTATATGTCATACTGTATTTTTTAACAACTGTTGGCATAAGAATAAAATCTCTCTCAGAAAACCAATTACAAATGCATATCAATTGCTCGGCTTTTTCATAGCACAATGTGTAAGGCAAGTTCTAATTGATTTATAAATTTATTTACTGTAAATTGGGTTGAAATTGTACATTTTATTTTAACCTGCATTCAGAAATACATCCTACTTCTTATCCATTCTCAATCATTTTTTCAAGCTGTTATCTATTTGTAGCTAAAAGAAAATTCTTTCGTAACAGGATTGTGACTAAACCTAATAAAGAGTGATGTTTAACGTCCTATCAATATGAAGATAGTCCCCTGTTATTTTTAGTAAGTAGAATTTCCCTTTATTAGCCTATTAATTAACCTGCAGCTTCTACCAAGGGAAAAATTCTGTTCAATTCTCTTGATAGAGAGATAATTTCATCTACAATTTTCCAGTGAGACCTTGATAAATTTAGGGTAAAGATGAGCGACATCTAAAAAGGTATGTAAGATAAAGTAAAATTTCACATTTCATTAACTGATATATTAACATGTATCATTAATTTCATTTATCATTAGCTTAATATACTACACAGTTTTTCCTTTTAAAAATTAATAACAGTATTGAAAAATGAATTTACATCTTCTCTTTTCTTTTATCATACTCAAGAAACCATTATCTCTGAGAACAAATATTTTCTAGTCCAGTACTTTGGATGTTATCTTTTCAGACTTATAGGAGCTCTGAAAAAAGAAACCTGAAGTACATAGATATAGGAAAATAAGAAATTGGACAGTTACAACTGGGCTATTTTCTCCATTCTATCCATATGAAACATACAAATGAACGATACACATTCACTAATGACATTAGAATATGATGCCAAATGACAGTTGTATACTATGATAAATATGTGTATATAATCACAATTGATTTAAGAATGATAGTGTTATCAGTAGGCTCACTGGGTTTGGATAAAAAAGTCAAACCTTATAGCTTGCCATAATACAGTATTTCTATGCACATAATATGAATTCACAAAACTTAAGTGAAAAGTAGAAAGGAATACAAGGACTGATCATTGCATTCTCTTATACAGCAGCCTTACATTTCAAGCACCCACCTTGAGTTTTTTCACTCAGGAATATAATTCCATAAAACTACACACAAAAATTGTGTTGCTATTGACACTTTTCTCTTGATGTATTCAAAACAAATTGCTCTTACAGTTAACAATGTACTGAGATTCAATGGAAATGTATTCAATGTTTAGCTATTCTTACTATCAGAAATGATAGTAATTAGGTGTAATTAGGTCTTTAAAACCTACAGCAGAATTCCTGCGTCCTTTGGAGCACCTCAGACTACTTGTAGTTAACATCACCGCTTGTGATTCTGTGCATAGACACCTGCATTTCTCAGAAGGAGACTGGAAGGTTTGAAAATTCCAAGAAGAGGAAGTTTTATGGAATATTTTCAGGAACAAGGTAGGTAACACACTCATGATGAAATGGAATGGCTGTGAAGTATTGAAGAGTGCCACAATGTTATTGGTCGTAGTTCATTATGCTACTCCATACAATACTTCAACCCATTTTTTCTCAAGCCATTTCATCAGCTGTTTTGAATTCTAATTCCCTGCTTCAGAGTATTTTCAACCCTTCTCACCATAGTGTTATCTATAGATTGAACAAATATTGTCTCTCTATTTCCTCATTCTGGCTAGTAAGAGTTTTTAATTGCAACAAGGAAGAGTCAAGCTAGGCATTAGAGAGAGAGAAAAAGTGAAATAGATTGTTGAGAGGCTGGAAAAGTCCTCTGTCACTGCAGGTCTTTTAAGATCTTTTAAGAAGAGATTAGAGAAATATCAATTAAAAACGAGCACAGATGCTGATGCTTTTGGACAATTCAGGGGACTATATGCGTTCTTGTAGTCCCTTTCAGTCTTGCCCTCTCATTTTATAATGTCCTACGTCCAACTTCAAGACTACGTATCAAAAATTCTGAATGGCTCTGAAATTGCTTTAACATCTCTTCATTTGACTACTTTCATGTAGACATCTTTATTCAGATCAAATTTGCTTAATGTGTTATGTTTCAGAAGCAAAGTCTCTGGCATTATGCAAATAGTAGAATAAGTATAAATTATCCTTTTTTATTTCAATAGGCTAGCTTTTCTAAACCTTAGGGTGCATTATTTCATTCTTCAGTGGAGTTTAAACTATATAATATCTGACTGTGTAGATAAAAACACACAGGCATTATGATATTGTTCAAATAAATTGATAACTTCAATGGAGTCTGAATGTTCTTAATCTAATTCAACTTTCTCTACTTAAAAATCAGTTTTTACCAAACAAGATTATATTTCTTCTGATGTGTTTTTTGAACAGTACCACATAAAATACATCTTTAAACTTTCAGTGTGCAAACAGTATTGGTTTCCTTTCAAAACGGGAGACGTCTTTGCAGATAAGTTTAATTTACAGTAACTTCCTATTCAATGGGACTTGAATGCAGCTGTGTAACAAGCTTCTTAGCTGCCCCATTGCCCATGCAATCAACAGTTTATGATCTGAAAAATGCTGGAAAAACTCTTACAAGTTCACGCTGTAACTTCCTGAGTGCTACACCTAGATAAAAGGAGGTGGAATAAACATAGAGATGACTGGAGGACAAATCAGAAGGAATTGCAGTGGGTTTTTTTCCATAAAAACAATATTTTTCTCTCCATAGCCCCCCAGTCTCTCCCATCGCTCAACTGTCACCTCTTTTTTTTTTGTTACAGTGAAAGTAACACATTAACAGGACAAAAACAGGAGAAAAATCAACCACATTTGGTAGTTAATAGGAAAGCTAAATCAATTAGAAGTTTCAGAATATTTCTTATTTGCATATTTATACATACACTCACAGACTTGTGCAATGTGCAGTACAGAAGATCCGGTGTATTTAATAGATGCCTAACATATATTTGAGGAAATGATGAAATGTAACTCAGAGAGATATGAACATTTTTTTAATTTTTCCGATGTTGCCTCTTGTCCATCTTCCTGTTGTCTGTTATTTTGAGTGTATTTGGCAAGGGTGATTCATCAGTACTTTTGCTGCAGCACTGTGGAGAAGCTGCTGATGGTACTATTTTTGGAAAAATTGCTAAAGTACATGCTGACTTATTCTTGGACTAAAGGTAACACCTCCAACATTTTCTGTAACAAGGCAAGTACTGAACTTACATCTCATGCAAGAAGAACAATTTACTTTTTTTTTTTTAAAAAAAAAAAAGAATAGTTGTACATGCTTGTTTCTATTTCATTTATCAGTTTGGGATTTTTTTTTTTTATTTTAAAAATATTTCTTTCTCTTTAATCCTGAAGCACATTTTTTAAGACATTAAATTTTCTTCAAAAAATAAGATGTACATGATATTGATCATTTTATTAAACAAACAAACAAACCAAACAAAACAAAACAAAACAAAAACCAACAGGGTGAAATGAATATTGCATTTGCTTCCTTCTTATATTCACAAAGTTATAACCTTTGTTTTCTCTAATTTCACTGAGCCGTCCAGTTTCCAGAAGCGCAACAAGTAAACGTCTAAAAGAACTTCCTAAAACCAGCCTTGTGTTCATCCCTAGTTCTCAATTTAGACAACCACTTGTGGTGCCTGTGGGGTGAGTTTTAATCTTATCTATGGCAGCTTTTACACTGAAGATAATTAACTCTGTCTCTTTATAGCATTCTGACTCTTTTTGATGCCTGCTTCCTGCCTATGCTACACACAGCAGCACACATGTGCTAAGACCACTACAAGGGTCCATAGAGGAACCTGGAGTACACAGTACTAGTACTGCAGCCTTCAGGCAGGGGTGTTATCCCAGCAAGTGACAGAGCACTTGAGTCACTCTTGATCACATCTAATTTTGTTTATAAGAGAAGACACAAGGATCTAGTGTGTCAGTGATCTAGCATTCACTTACATGAGTGATTAACCTGCTCTATTTTAATTACCTCAGGATGTAAAGTACCATGCCCCCAAAATACTTTTCCCTCTGATCCCTTACCACCCAACAAAGTGAGATAAATGTGTCAGACATGTATTTAGGCAGATTAATATTAACATTTATTTTTCCTCTCCTTAATGCATTGACTAAAATATTCCTCTGCACAAGGTGACAAAAGTTAGTTTCCTATTGTCTCTGTTAGAAGATAATGGGAGCATTATATTGTCGTGCATTTGTCATAAGTTCTTACCCTGAAGAGCATGATGTTTCATTAAACAGATCTTAACATTTAACCTAACTATTGTCACTATTAATTATCTATCAGTCTACAGATGTATAGGTACATTTTATAGTGCAAACTTTGTCTATTTGCTTCATACAGCTAACATTTACATCATCAGTAATTGCTCATTAGAAAAAAAAGAGATGTTTGTTGGTTTAGAGGTAGTTTCACTTTAGAGGTGCTGAAAAAGAAGCAGCTTTTTCAGTTCCTGTTTATTGTAAGTGATCGAAGCTCCCCATGGAGTTTTTATGGATTCCCTGAATCAAATTAAATCTGCAGAATTAGCTAATGTCCCATTAAATCTCAGGATCTCTTGTGGGTTTAGAGGGAGGATTTTTTTGGTTGGTTGGTTTTGCATTTATGGTTTTTTTTGTTTGTTTGGTTGGTTTTTTATTTCTCTTTTCTATTGCATGCATTTAATCCCCTGAAGAGTAATATATCCTATTCCAGTCATATTTGTTTCTCCTATTTGTCCTTGCTTACTATTAAATGTTTCTTCTGTAGCATTTTCTACAAGCCTTTCACAGTGTTCTGTACAGTAGGAAAGCTACTTCTGATATTAGTTTAGATGTTTTCCAACTTTTCCCCGATCTCATGAATGTTTTTGATTACGAAATTAAGCCAACATGATTTGTCATGTCCTGTGTGTAAAAAATTCCATTTTGCAGTCTTACTACAATTTATATTTGAATCTGTGCTACTGTATCATTTTTATGGCATTATCTAAGATTTAATATCACTTACATTTCCACTTTATACCTGAGTGATTTCAGTTCTTGCATTTGTCTCTCACTTTATGTCCACCCTACAAGTTTCAGCAAAGCTTATCATCTGCTTAAGAATTTAATTAAGTTTCATGATGTTCAATTGCATGTTAAAAAAATTAAAAATAACTTTCTATCCATAAAATATTTTTCTTTTGCTATAACATGTTTTTAAAATATCTTTAGTTTGCAATTTGAGCATGCTTTCCCATAATAAAAACAAAACAGAAATGAACAAAAAACCACCTCAATTCGTTTCAGTGTTTTACATTTTTTCATTGAAAATCATGACAATTCTTAAACACCTTTATAAATTGAAAGCTTTTTTTTTCACATTTTGTCAAAATGTGACTTTTTTAGTAGGGGAATAAACATTTCAACTGAAAATCCTAAACAGTTCTATTCCCTGCTTTAGCATGAAGATTCAAGTGTCTTCATATTAGACTTATATACATAACCTACAGAAGAATTTTCAGGTATTTCAAAAAGACTTTTCAGCAGTGTTTTAAGATGACATTTCTTCTATTCATGAAGCAAGTAACAAAAAAGATAATTTAGATGTCTGCTGCACCTTCATTATCATACAAAGTGCCCACCAATGATCCTAGTACATGCAAATCATAAGACAGCACATCATTTCCAGTCTCATTTATTATTGTTTTTATGAAGATAGCCTAGCTATTTGAGCAGATTGGAAAAAAATTGTAAACATAATTTACTTCTATTTTTTAAAAAAAATAAATCTGTATTTTCTATATACATTTTTCCATTCATCTTTTCCAGAACAGTTTTTCAATATAATCAACTAAAAAGTTTATTCACGATTAACATAGTATCTGGGTTATCCTCCTTATTATTTTTTTTTTTTAATCTAGAAGGAAAACCCAGTTATGTAGACTGATGTATGAATGCCTAGGCCTTTTATAATAAAGCAGTAGCAACCACAGGAGCATGAATTTTATTGAGATATGAACTATGAAGCTTTATTACCTTCCAGTCATCACCAGTAGGTGATAAAATGCAAGTAACTGTGGTAAGTCAAGCAGATCTTAAATTTCATTTTGTCAAGGTAGGTGATATCAGCTTGGCTGCAATAGGAAAGGGAAGATGAATCAGTTGCAATCTAGCCTCATTGATCTTTCAGATCTTCATTCAGACATCCTCTTTTGCATTCTGATTCTTGCTGTACTTCCTCTGGCCAAGGCATAAAGCTAAAAGAAATTAATGCATAAAAAGTTATATATCTTTAACTTTATTCAGGGTAGTACACTGACTGCTTTACAGACTGAAAATTCTTCTCATTCGTTTAAGGTGAAAGATGCTGAAGTTTTTCACAAGGTCATTATTATCTTACACTCTTTGCCTCAACACCAAGAAGGAAGACTGTGGTGGTGAGGGGTCATAACCTAATCATCTCACGTACTAACCGTCATGTGTGTTGAGAGCACCAAAGAGAAAAGCAGAGGCACAACGATGTAGTGCCATGCTTTTTTCTCCAGGATCAAGACAATTCCTGCATTACGTTTACTATTGAGGTAGCCAGCTGTTATGTGACTTCAGGTGACCACTTCAACTCGGTATGAGGCTAGAAAACAAAAAAAGAAATTAGGTGAGACCGGTTCTTGACAGCTTTAGCTGGCAATACTGAATTGAGTCTTCAGTACTGTGTATTTGCTTGCTACACAAACAGTAGTAAGATATCCTGAAAAAAAATAAATAAAATTACCTCTAAATCTTTTTCCAGATAGCTTTAGTTTTTTAGTTCAATAGCAGAATATAGTGAGTCAGGTATCAACTCTGTAGCCCACAGCTTGCCAACACTATGTTCAGTTGTTTGCTTGTTTTTTAAAGATATCATTCAGATAACTTGATCATACTTGGAATCGTGACAGTTTAAATTTTATATGTTTTTAAAACTTTTAAAGAAATAGCTTCCTTTTATCTTCTTTTGCTGATTCTTCTTTCATTTTTTATTTTGTTCTGTTACTCTCTTGAAATATGACGATAAACAGAAATAAAAGCCTGCAGACAATTAAGGGGCCTATCCTTCTCTAAGAACTGTTAGGTATTGGATATTGAACTGAAGAGTAAGCCATAAATTCATTATTTGAGATAAATATGGCACTAAATAAAACATAGCATCTTTGAATCTTTAATATACATTATGGGAGATGAAATCAGTTAAAAGCTTTGCAGAGGTATCTGTAGATAATTGTAATGAAAATGTCTTCATTAATCCAGAAGTTCTCCCATTTGACTACAAAAATGAGTGGCTTAACCCAACATAAGAAGTACACTATCAGCAGGCAATTCTATTTTTTATCTAATTACGTGTTTGGAGTAAAAGCTATATGCATGCATATGTGTGTACATATATGTGTGTGTTTGAATATATATACATAATACAAATTATATATGCTGAAAAAAAATCTATGATTTAGCTGATACGTGACTAAAACTCTTTTCTGACTTTGATAATGATATAATCACTTTATGAAATCAGATACATAATTTATACCCTTGGCAACACTTTATTAGTAAGTTGATTTCATTAGAATTTAAAGAAAAAAAAATGAAGACATTTGTCCTTGTAAAAAGCATCACTGATGACTAGAAATGTATAACAAAAAAAAATTAAAAAAAAAATAATTAAAAAAAAGAGTTTCTTATATAACCATGTGGCTCATTGAGCTGGGTTTTAAGATCGTCAGTTACAATAAATTACTATGAATCCACTGGTTTCAGCTCAGTTGTTTTTGTGCTAAATCAAAATATATAATCAAATACTGTAAGACATTATAACATGTTTAGAGTCAATAAAACAGACTAGTAAATATATACATACATAAATGGATTAAAAACTGTCACGAAACATTTAACAGTATGCTATCCTTGCAATTGTAAAAAACACTTTAAAAATGTAGGAACTACTATTAGTAGTTATCACAAAATTTTGTGTAAGCATTATAACGTGGTTAAATACACTGGTCTTAATTTTTAACATACTTCAGAAATAGTCTTCTAAGATGTAGATTTCTAGTTCTGGCTCCGCACACCTCATCATTATCAGTATTAACAAATAAGAACAAGGAGCCTATTTACAGCAAAAGCCTAAATAGGCTGGATAGTCTGCAATCCATAAACACCAATTTCTCTTAATTGAACGAATTGGAATAAGACACATAGAAGCAGAGCTTTAAAGTTAATGAGGTGAATTATAGAATGAAATTGGCTCAGATTTTCTTTGAACTTCATTTGGAGGATAGAGTTGAAATATGGTTTTATATTCTTTGTAACTGTCGCAGCCACCGAGCCTCGCATACAGATGTGGGACTTCTTGAGCCAAGGTCCTCATTGATAAACCCTTCATAAACCAGGAGGTTTATATGCTGTAAGAAACTTAGATGGCAGTTGATTATAGATCACTGCAGGATGACAGTTAGGCTTAGATTCTGAAGATCTAAATATAACCCTTTTGTGTTTAAATCAGGAATTTGATCCCAAATACCAGCCTCAAGAATTTGTTGGATTGTCATGAGCAAAGTAGTCTCAACACAGGGAATTTAAAGTGATTTCCTTGATGACTAACTAAAGCAAACTTTTAATTTCTAGTGTGGATATAAAGGGGAAAAATAAAATCCAGAGCAATAAAAAAAAACCCTAACAAATAGTTAAACACTTAGGGAAACATCTTTCCTTCCCCCTTCCCAGACCTAATGCCATTTTAATACCTTTCCTTCCTTCTTTCTAGGCTTAGCTTCCCTTGTTTTTGCTGAGTGTTACATGCAGTCCCTCCCAACCCCTTTGGTTAGTTATTTGGTGGTGCAGGAGATTAAGATTAGTAATGGTTTATTCCTGCCTCTTCCTGCTTTGTACTTCTTTTCCTTCACTGCTTTTTGTTTATTTGTTCCTTTCGTAATAACATGAGACCATGATCCCCTCAGAGATAATCCTGTACTGGTGTGAGCTCCTCTATGCTCCACCACCCCTTTGGGGGCACCCCAACCCCAGTGTATTTTCCTCTGTGGACCACAATTCCTTCAGGGCATCCCTATCTTGGCATGGACTCCCCTATTTTCCAGTCCATTCATGGTCATCTAGATCCTGGTGTGGTCTCCTTCATTGGTCATGATCCCTCAGAGGTACCTTCTCTGTAATGAAGCACTGCCTTCTGGTAGAGTACCTGCAGCCATGCTGCTAACAATATGACTCTACATGTGTCTTCTCTGTTTCTCCTCCCTTTTCCTCACGCTATTCTCCTTGCATGCCTCATCAGATGTCTCCTTCTGTATGTTCTTCTGTTCTCTCATGTGTCTCCCAGTTACATCTCATGACTCTCGTTGTTGCTTCCCTTTCTTAACATGTTTTATCAGCAGTGATAAAGGCTGCACTACTTGTTGCGGTGCTGAGTTCCAGTGGGCTGTTTCCACCAGTTGCCAAGCTGGCCCAGGGCAGCTCATGGACTCCCTCCTCAGCTCCCTGCCACGCAAATATTGCAAGATATGTCCAATACATGGTCCCAGTGTAAAACCTCAGACACAAGCATAGATATTATATTTCATTTCATATTTTTTTTTCTGGTAAGAAAAGGAGGCTATACATCTGCATTTTTATTGGGATAATGATGAGTTTAGTTTTTCTGAATTGTGTTCCTTTCTTGTTCTACGAGGAAAATAAAGTCTTCCTAGCTTAGTTTGAGCTGCATGCTAAATTGGACTGGTCTAATTTTCCAGAAATTTCTGTAGAGCAGTATCATTATTACTGAACTTACATTAGCTGCACTTTTGACTTACAGATTTAATTAGCTGTAGTTTAAAAAGTTTCTTCTGCAACCTTTCAGGATCATATCTGAAACAAGTTTAGAAGGCTTTCTGAATGCTCTGCAGCATACACTGAAATTTTATTTTCCAATAAGTGTGTCTTCTGATATTTTTTTTTTTAAAAGAATTAGTGCACCACAAACAAAGAGGGTGCGCCTATCTTACATGAACTGACTGAAAGATCCTGGCTTGTTTAGCCTAGCAAAACATAAGATAAGAGGGTAGATGATTGCTCTCTATAAGTACATCTGGGAACAAACACAACAGAGAGAGAAGAGCTATTAAAGTTAAGAGACAATATCAGCACTAGAACAAAGGTATGTAATTTGGCCTGAAAATTGCACTGTAAATTAGAAGATGATTTCTAACCTCGTGAAAATGAAGCTGTGAAGCAACACCTTAAAGGAAGACTAAATCAAATCCTGCAGACATGGGTTGGCCCTAATAAAGGCAGATGTGAGTACATGAAGATTATATCATGAATAACCTACAGTAGTAGATAATTGGACTGGATGGTCGAGGAAAATCCTTTGTGTTCATTTTTTTTTTTTCCTGCTGTTTTTATGTAGGTTGATTTTTTTGTTTGTTTAGTTGAGTTTTTTTAATATCTTAAGGCTGGATAAGTTTGTGGGGAGCAAATTTACTGGTCATAATCAACTCTCTTTGGTACTTGTTTCTCATATCAATGCATTTTTCCTCCAGTTCACTGTATAATGAAGGAGCTCTCCAAAATGGAATGTTTGCAATAAAAGAGAATAAATCTTCACCTCAGCTGGTGACAGCAGAGTTCGTGGAAGACATCAGCTACTATTATATGGCACACACTGTTAAATTTCATATCTCACCTTAAACAGATAGAAGAGGTAGAAATTTATTCCAGAATCGTTCTTGGTCTCACTGTATGTTTTAACTTCGGATTTAATATTTTTTTAATGTTGAAAAGTGTTGTGATCTCCTGTAAACACACACATCTAATGACTTATGCCAAACCAAGGCACATTATTAATTCTTTGACATTTTCTTTGTCTGTAATGTTGCACAAACATGATGGACAGTGTCAGATCTGGCAATGTAATATTACAAGCAATTATTCTTAAAACTTATGCAATTATGTACTCTTCATGTACTAGATTACATCATAAGTATCAATTCAATTTCAGAGATCTTCTGTAAGACTATAATATTCTGGTTTCTAAGTATCTTAAAATTACATTTCACACTCTCAATGTGATTTTGCTAAGGACATTTTTTTCATCTGTTCAAGATTAAAATTTTCAGAGAATGTTTGGAAAAAAACAAGGGATGATAGGCTAAGCTACCAATAAACTTCCAGTCTTCAATANCTTCTCCTCTCCCTTCTCAGACTCAGTTTAAAGACATAGGAAGGCATAAAATTCATTCTTCTGGGCATGGGCTGACGACATAGGATAAACTCCAAGACAAAAATCACTCCAAGACAAATACAACAAAAGAGTTACATTACTAAATCAATCAGTAAATCAGAGACATATACTGTTTCCCATGACTTCTCTCACTCTTCTTTCCCTCCATCCTATACTTCAAAAATGCACATTTGAAGGGACTTTTTACAGGATAACAGCTCCTGTTGCATGATAGTTACTCTGAAAGCTAGATTCCTATATTTATTTAAAGCCTGTCTTCAGAGGTTCCAAAATCTGTACAAATGAGGACTAGATAATGAGAAGACCAGAGTCAAAAATAGTACAAAGTCAGAGTAGATACATATCATTTCTGCAGCTCTAAGAGTAATCTGACAAAATAAGTTGCAGTTTGCATGGTATATTTATGCATTGTATATTTATCACCTTCATAGAAAGATGTCATTTTTGGCAACAGGGAAGAGGTCACTACCACTTCAACTGTTTTTTTTACTGACACATATTGAATGTTCTCTGAGTGCCCATTGAGCTTCTTTAGTCTACAGGAGTTTTTATGTCTACGTTAACAGTGGCATTTCCCAAAACAAAATGTTCATATTTCCTTGGTTTAAAAAGAAACCACACACCACTACTGCTGCATCAGTCATATCTATGACTGGGTATAAGGGTGAACACAAGCAAATTAAGTTTAACACATCTGTTTTCAACAGCATCTAGTTTCCCCCCTTCAAATATATAGGTTATCCAATCTATTTATCTATCACCACAGCACTGAACTGTGATAAAGCAAAAATTCAGGATCTAGCTGGAGACTAATAATGGCTGTAATTGTATCTGAAAAGTGCTATTCATTACTACCTAAAAGTATGGATTCATCCATGTCTCATACTGTTAGAATTTGCAGTGTGAAAAGGGATTAGTAAAATCTGCATCAGCTGTAGAATGGGACAAAATTCCGATATAAGACAGTTTCTAAAAGTAGGAAAACAATAAAACTACTGGAAAGAAAACACAGCTTCTGCAACTCCTACAAGTTACTACATTTTGATAGACAAGGTCTTTCTGTCTGCACAAGCTTCTTCTGCATGTCTGCTAGAAGTTAGTGGTTCATATTGTTCATTAATGCCAGTGTAAAGAAAAGTCCAGTACCATTTTAGGACCATCAAATCATACCTAGTGAGATTTACTGCTGGGACCTGAAAGTTTTTTCTTCTAGCTTGCAAACCTCTCCTTTGTGAGTCTGTATATAACTGAGATAAAAAAAAAAACCTGGCATGAGCACTTGCTTATCCTGATTTAAAGTTCATTTAAGTCTATGGGGATTGTTCCATTGACATTAATAGTTTTTCTATTGGGCCCTTTTAGCACACTGGAAAGATCCTACGTCTCCAGGCAACAGTCCAAGATCCTTAGAAGGGCACGACAAGCAGTCTCACTAAGTGAATGGTCTGCTCACTATTTCCCTTGTCCACTATGGTTCTTCCAAAGGGTCTTCTACCTCCTTATGACAGATACAGCAACAAGCAAGATACGTGATCAACCACACCCTCATAACTTCTCCCTTTTCCCGTAACAGTCTGGGTTTATTTCACTAGTTACCCAGTAACTAGGGTTCACATTTCTTCAGCGCTCAGACACCCCTGAAAAGAAATAATAAAATAAAATAAAATCCATCAAACCAACCCATCCTGAATTCAATAAAAGAAGAAATTTACTGCATGTAACTGCAAGACAACATCATGATAATGCACAATATTTCACCCTACAGTAGGAAAGAGAAGATAAAATAATTTCTTATTTGAGGATAGAATTATAGATTGATCTTCTGGTTATTAACATCTTACCTGGACTTTCAACTAAAAAAAGATATAAATAAGTTTAAGCTTGATTAAACTTAAATATAAAGATTGATTAAACTTAAAGAGAGATTACATAGAGAAAGAATATATCTACAGTATACTTTTCATTTAAAAACATTATTTGAGGTATCATGTAGCCATCTTATGGTTGGTGTGGGAACCTTGCGGCCGGTATCTACTACAGGCCACCTGATCAAGGGGAGCCTATTGATAAAGCCTTGTTACTCCAGCTACAGGAGGCTTTGGATTTGCAGGCTCTCATCTTGCAGGTAGACATCTATTATCACAACACCTGCTGGAAAAGTAACATACTGAGATGTAGGCAATCCAGAAGACTCATGGAATGGATGGAGGACATTTTCCTAAGCCAGATTAATAGACAGACCTACCACAAGGAAAGTGGTACTGGACCTGATGGTCACCAATGCAGCTGAGGTAATTGATGATGTCAAGATTTGTCTCCATTTAGAGTTCAGGACAAACTCCACAGAGC
>VWZK01016432.1:41146-68272 GCA_013396935.1 Baryphthengus martii | reverse complement strand
AAAATAAAATAAAATAAAATAAAACAAAAATCCTCTATGGAAGAATCTAGTGAGGACTCAGTTGTTTGTTCTTCTTTAAGATACCAGAGAAAATGACACAATGAAATCTGCCCAAAAGATAAAGCCTGTATCATAAACTAATAAAATATTTTTTAAATTCTTCTTTGGGTGGTTTTCTGTGAAATCCAGGTGTCCTTTCCATTGAAACTCTCAGAAGAGGAAAAACAAAAATACACTATTCATTATCCCAGGCACAGTATTTGCATAGAAGGCTCTTCACACAGTGAATCCTGTAAAAATATCCATCCCTTTACCACGTGGGCTCTCTGGTCACCATGCACCACTGGTGATACCTTGACATACGTTTCCTATGTCCACTACACGCTAAACATCCTATACCACTCATCCCCTTCCCCATTGCAGGATGGTTAAGTTTATTTGAAAGTGGGCTTGTTTTATAGGTTATTTGTGTTTTTCTAGGACATGTTTCCCAATGGTTCACAGATACTTGGTTTGGGGGGAACCAGTTTGTTTTGTTAAATTACGACATCTTCACACAGATTTCAGTTCCAATATGAAGCATGGGGTAGGTAGTGTTTAAACAAGCCTGCTCCTGCAACTTCATGACATTTAAATACACTCCTCTGCTTTAATAGCCTCTTAAATCATTTATATATACATCCCTATTGAACACACCATACTTTACATTCCACATGTAGTGACACAGGACAATTACAACAGCGCAAGCTAATTAAAGCTACAGGGTAAAACTCTGACCCCATAGAAGTCAAAGGGATTTCTGCATCTTACTTCAATAGAGTAAAGCATTTCACCCCGAGGCCCCTTCTGGCCCACTAAGTTTCCTCGGCTGTTTGTGCAAAAAGTCCTGGACAATATCAGGTCTGGGAGAGCCAATTAGCCAGGGACAGCACTATGATAAAGCTTCTCCCAGCCATGAGGAGCAGGCAGTCCTTTGCCTTCAGGGAACAGGTCCAGGCTGGGGTGGGGCTGTGGCTCCAAGTGTCAGACACCACGGGTATGAGGTAAAGGTGGAGGAGCTGCTCTGCAGACACAAGGACTCAAAGAGGGCAAAGGTACACAGAAGCAATTGAAGGTGAGGGGAAAAGGCCTGAAGCTGTGGTGCAAGTGATCCAAGCACTTGAAAAACAAATGTTTCCCTAACTGTTATTTAACATGAGTGATACTGACCAGAGGTGCTCTACCTTCCCCACTGAGTGGGCCAGGCAGCTCCCTCCAGTTGCTCCCAAGGGGGACTACACAGTGGAGCATCCTCTGACAAGAAGGTGTCTTCCACATGCAGAGCACAGGTGACCTTTTGTTTTATTTTCTACTTTTCCAGGGGCTCCTCATCACAGGATAGAGAGTAGGTTGCTGCCTGGAGGAATTACTCCAGCAGTGGCAACCCATTCCTGGTCACTTGGTGTCCCATGTTGTCCCTTGCCTTTCCCATGACATTTGAACAGCTGTAAACTTTCCACATAACAGGAAACAAAGTCCCAGGCAGAGCTAGTGCCATGGGCTGACTTATCCCCATCTTTTCCTGCCAGAAATGAGATGCCACATGAGGTCTCTTATCACCAATACCACTGGCCCACAGTCTGTGAAGCTTTAAGATGTGACCTGAAGAGATAGGTGCTCATATATTCAAAATGTCCAAGGTGATTGCTTCTCAGAGGTTTGTGGAGTGGTTTCAGTAGCCTAGCAGGGTTAGCTGTTCCAAGTATAAAATTAGTTTTTGAAGAATGGAAGTCCATTCTTGATCTCAAATATTGAATGAAGACTTTTCCTTGGCACACTTTATTTCAATGGGAAACAGATTTTGGCGTGATCTGGCCAAAATCATGGAGACACTGACAATATGGAAGGATCATAGGATAATTGCAAGCTATTCAAAACTGCTTTGTGGGTGAAGTACTCAGAGTAGTGCACTGGGGCTACTGTTCTTGGATCGGGGTAACACAGTGAAACTGAACCGAGAAGAAAAAGGAGCCTTGAATTTGGTATTAGATCAAGACTTTTTAGAGGTTTTTGAGCTTCTTAAGCCTTATGAAAACCTGAATCAGACATTGTTCACCTTCCAAATGACAATGCCATTGCCTGAAGGCCTCCTTGGTGCGCGACGTTCCTCGCTATTTTCATACTTTGCTTTTTGCTGTGTGACTTGAATGTGAGCAAACAGTGTTCACTTTGGGATTCTTGTGTTGCAAAAGGTCAAGATTGATTCTGTAATTCTATGTATTCATCTTTACAAAGAAGAGTTTTGTTCAATCTGGACACAGAAAGATAATGAAAGCTCTTTAAACTGGTTAAAGGCGGACACAGATTCATTTATCCAGTCAATTTGATTGTTTTTTGAAGAATAGTGGAGCGCTGCCTTTGAAACATCTTTGTTGAATTGCCTTTAGGAATCTTAATGAAATAAAAATATTTGTGCATACTTAAAGGAGCTGCAAATGCCAGGATGGCGTATACTTTTTTTTGTCTCTATACTGCAATCATTGAAGATGGTGACATAGAAAAGGAACTCAACTCTATCCTTATCAAATATTTTGTTGTTTTTTTTTCTGAAATGCTTCAGTGACATAAGGAAATGTTAATCAGGAAGAAGTTCAGATTCAGAAAAACAGTTATCAACATTAGTGACCATAAGCTTATCTATCCCTGAAAATGTTACCTGATGAAAATTTGGAGCATGTAGGAGCATTGGATAAACCAGAAAGAAATAACCATTCTAATTCATATCAAGGGTGGAGCAATTGTCTAATGATAACCTTAGAAGCACAGACCAAATCATGAGACTACATAAGCATATCTTCTATTAATTTCCTTTCTAGTGTCTTACTACCCAGAAATAATAATATCCTAGAAATAATAATACCCTTTTTTTTTTTTAATGATGATCTGTTTGGGGACACAGTAATCATCTATGAAGAGTAAGAAACAGTTTTTCTTCTAGACAAGCACAACTGGGACATCATCAGGAAACCATGACAGGTGAGCAGAGGTCTTTTCCAGATATTACAACCAAAGCCTTCATTCCTGGTTTGTACAGGGAATAAGGCTTTTAAAAAGGGATTTCGGGTGCATACTGGTGAAGAGATTTTTAGTCAACAGGGAAGAATATCTCATTGTTTCTCCTGTCAAAGTCACTGATTAGCCCTAGATATTCTTGGGCACCTGAGGCGTAGGACTCAGTGAACTTGTAATCATCAGCAGCAATGGGTTCAACTGAGCGTAACTGCAGGCAGAAACTGTTAGGTCAGACTCAGTCACCTTCCACAAAATACCAGGGCCATGCAATACACTTCATGGAATGGTCTTCTATAATAACAAAGTATGATGCATTGAACTGCTTGGTTTCTCGTCAGTCTTAATGTCTGTCTTGTGGGTGCTCTGCTGTATGGGTGACAGAACCAGGTATCAAGAGATACTATCTTCCACAAGTCCAGGGACCTGCTGGGCACAAGCCTGGTCAAAATGAGTATCTTCTGAATTGCTGAGACCAGAGCAGTCAATAAGCCCACAACATTTAGTGTAAGTGTAGACCATATTTTACAGCAGCTCCAGCTAAGAGGAATTTGCAGGTGTTCATGGATTCATCATGGCACCAACCAGAGGCATTTTGGAAGAAGAGGATCTTTAACTGAAATGCTTATGTGGGCAGTGCCTTTCCTAAAGCTTCTCCGTCTATGGTATGCCTCAGGATTTTATTCGCTGTATTTGGACAGATGAAAGAAAAATTGCATTACTCCCCATGCTGTAGGCAGTGTTGCTTTCACTGTCAGTGGCATGGTAGGCCTTTTCAATCTAGAGCTGCTCTGTGACCAGCTATCTTGTGGCAAATAAATGGACAAGGCATAAGGAGGTGTCTCACACTAACCAGACAGAGGGGAGCTTGAAGACAGTGGTGCTAAGTAGTGTCTGCTATACATTCCTAGGTCCCCAAGATAGGATGGATGGATGTGCTGTATTACGGGGACTGATGAGGAAAATGTAGTGCATTGGTCAAATCCTGAGTCCTTTTAAAGAGTCATTCAAAGTCAGTGGGTTGGTCCATTGGAAGAACATGGTGAATGTAGAGTGCAAACATTCACTGATTGCTCTGTCATCATTTTCCATATGGTATCTCACGATCAGTTTTGTTCTACCCTTCCAAAAGTTATCTTCAAACTAAGTTGTTATACCATACTGCACTAAGGAATTGGCTTGTTAAATGGAATGTCGGAATTCTTTGCTCCTTGGCCGCTGTGAAGTATTGATCTCTTAAGTTTAAATATGGTCATCCTTCCTCCTTTGTTCTGACAAAAGCATGGAAACTGCTGTTGTTGCAAGGTTGTAAAGCCTTCAGACATGTCACTACATTTTGTCCTTGTAGGGTGACAGTTATACCAATATGTGGTTTTTGATTAAGCAATGCTAGCAGCATCTTATTTTGCATACCTTGTTGGTGGCTTTTTTATTAAAAGTCTGAAATATAATAGAGGTGTGTCTTTGGAAATGTAAAATAGTATTTCCTTTCTCACGTATTTTACACTTTTCTGACGAACATCACCCAAACCTTTAGTCTCCTTGACTACTGAAAGGGTTGATTTGCATCATTGGCCAAGGATGGTCCTGATGCCCAGACAGTCAGCTCCAAAAGCCTCTTTCTAGGTATTATGATGAAGTGCTCTGGAGTAATACAAATTATGTAAATACTCCTCCCTATCAACTATACTTCTCATATATTCCCTTAGAGCAAGATTAGAAGAGTGTGGGAAGTGTGGTTGATATTCTCTCTAAAACGCTACGCACTTAAACTGTACTTTTTCATGGCTTTTCTACTGGAATGAATTAGGCAAAGCAGAACTAACCTTGTCAGTCACCAAGTCAGCTTTGATGACACAAAGTGCTTTAACTAAGAATACAGAAATAACAAGAGAGCCCCAGTGCAGTCACCCTCCATTGACTCCTTCATAGAGTATGTAAAGCGCTTTGGGGTGCTCTGAGAAGATAGATAGACCCAATATAAAGGTAAAGTAATAGCAAAGAAAAGCCTTTTTGCCTGGAAGTAAAGGGCAAGAGGAAGTGTTCTCAGGAAAAGAAAAGATTTTATGTCCAAAGCCAGAGATGATGGGCTGCCAACTGGAATGTGTGGTCTAGGCAGGAGTTTGGGGGAAAGAAACAAGCTGATTTAGCATAAGGCAGGGGAAAGTGGGTAACCAAAAAAAAAAAAAGGAGTGAATTAGAAGGGAGAGACCACATGCAGAGTGATGTAAAAGCTGAGTCTTTGTTGGTGGTAAACCAGCATGAACCCCAGAGAATAATTGCCAGAGTGTCCTGTTCTGGTTAATTTACTCTGGTAAAGGCAGGTCGTAAGTGGGAGTAAGGCAACCATATGCTTCTGAAAATATGACATCTGCCTTTTTGCTGATGGAACATCCCTAGGAACATCCTCTGGGTTAGAAAAGGAAATAATTCTGATTTTATACATACTCTGTCTCTCATCTGTCTCAAAGTCCTGAGTATTTCCCTGCCCGCCAAGGCCCAGTTGTTATTCCAATGGACCGTTCCTGGGCAGAGAGCAGGATGGGTGCAGAACACAGCACTCAGGCTGCCTCTGCTGTTGGAGCAGAGGCAGATGGGGAACGGATGGACTTACTTTTTCTCAGATTAAGGAAATCAGAAAAAAAAGGGGAAAAATAGGAGGAAGCATCAAGTACGAACAGCTGAACAATACTGTTAGATTTGAGTATGTCACAGAGTGTCGAGACACCTAGCAGCCTGGTCTATGCTGCTATTGGACAGTTTGCACAGATACCAGCTGAGGTAACAAATCAGAAAGGCCATCCCAGGGTTGTCTTGGGCACACTGACATGGTTCCAGACCTACCCTGGCATCTGGCACTAGTTCAGAAACCTCTGCATCATACATAACCCAATTGCATGGTGAAGATAGGATCCTTGGCCCACTGGTTACCTGTAGCTCTATCAGAAGGTCCACCAGTATAATTCAATGATACATTTGCTTTAAAAACACAGCTGAGTTCCTCACTAGTCATGCTGTTCCTGGAGTAACTTGCTGAAACCTTCCTACAGAACACTTCAGAAGAAAAACAGATTCTCTGAAACAAGAGCAGAGGTTTTTGCATTTTTAAAAAGGACGTAAACAATTTCCAAAACTGTGGAAAGGTTTTAACATTCTCAAACTCTCTTCTCCACCCTAGGCTAAAAAAATTATGTCCCTTAGGCTTTGCAAAATTCATAGGCTCTTGTCACCTACTACAGAGCTCTGTTGTGACAAGATGTTCCCCAAATTGGAGACAAAAGTGCAACACAATATGCATTAAGTTACCGTTAGTAACTAACCATTTCAGTTTTGTGGTGTTTTTTACTTGCCACATCTGGTTAATGGAGAAAGTAAGTTCAGAACACTGTGAAGGGGAGCTATGGGGGCAATATCTCTTTTTTTTTTTAGGAGCTTTTTCTTGCAAGTGTTTCACTACAACTCAAACAAACATC
Source organism: Baryphthengus martii (assembly GCA_013396935.1). NCBI lineage: Eukaryota > Metazoa > Chordata > Aves > Coraciiformes > Momotidae > Baryphthengus > Baryphthengus martii. Next base: position 61,751 of record VWZK01016432.1, on the reverse strand, counting down.
TAGTTCCTAATGCACAGAGATGATGGGCATAAACAAAAGAGCCTATAGTCAGATGGAGGGTCCAAGAAGGCTCCATGTATAATTGCTTTCAAAGAAATAACAGATGACCAGAAGATACGTTCTATAAAATTTACAAATAAAGTAGACATAACTTTTTGTATCAGAAACCAAATACTCCCCATTAACACTGGAGGACGTGATGAATCCAAATGTTTCAGCAAGCTTTTCTTAATTCTGTCTTTCTAATAATGACTAAAGTCTCCTTTGTGTGGCAGGAAAGAAGATAAATTTGAGCAAAGCGGAAACTTAAAGAACACGTAATTTCAAAAGAGCTTGCCTTCCTGAGTTTTAACAGAATAGCCTAATTTTCTCAATATAGCGTTGCCAAATAAGAAAAAAAAACATACCTCAAAATACTCTTTGTTCTGTGAATGCCTGTTGTGTAACAGCAGCAGCGTTGTTATTCTGTGTCTTCCCTTGTTGATAAGCCTGTTTGAGTTCCAGAAATTGAAAACTATCACATTGATTTGCTTCATATTAACCTCATCTTCTTGTCATACTACAGGTATTTTCCATTACAATAAACAAATATATAGTGATAAGTAAATTATTTTAATAAAGTCTGTCAAAGATTTTAAAACAGCTGCATAGCTGTTTATTTTATTTTAGAAAAAAACTCCAATAGCATCATGAAGATGGCATCTGTCAGATGTCTTTGATCATTTTTATCGTTAGGTGTTGTCATGACTTTCTACATCTGACTCTAAGCAACAAACGTGTTTTCTTTGCTACAAATATTATTGTGAATAACTTAGAACTTCTAAACTGATGAGTAAGAAGAGCTGAAAATAATGAAATCACCAGGAAAAACTAGCATTAAGTACTGTAAAAAATTGCTCTAACCAATTCTGATATGTTAGCTTCAGATTACAACAGTTTTGTATGTCAGGCACTGAGCTGCTGATTGCTTCTTTTACATTTTTCCCTTCAGCTGTAGCACTTGGGAAAAGTGAATTATTCTGATCCTATAATGCCAATACTAGTGTCACAATCCAGGAATTGTCAAAGTGTACAGAGGTCTATACCTGTATAGACCTATAGTTCATAGTTAGCAATGACCAGAAGTGACTCAAAGTTAGCACCATTTCTGGCTATAACAAGACTTACCACTTCAGTGCCTTCCAACACAAAAATAACTTGTCCAATTGAAAATTTAAAATTCTGTTTCTGAAGGTAAGCTCTGCGCGTACTTAAAATGTGCAGATGTTGCAAGCCTCTATGTTTCATTTTGCTTCCCTATGTTGGCGTCAAGTCACTCAGGAAAGATCTTGGACAAAAATGGGACTATTTATAAAGCCTTGAGATGGCTTCTACACTTTAATAATACTGACTTCATAAATGATTTTTGAATTACCAGGAAAATTTGTCAGGGAATCTGCAAGTCTTAGTGTGGTATGAAAAAAACCCACAAACGTGCCCAAATGACAAACTATATCTTCACTACAGACTTTGAAGGAACTGGTGGTTCTGTCTGGTGATCTAATGAAGAGCTTTTTAAACCTGACTCCATTGCTATCTGATGCCTGCTTGGTCCATGCAAAATCATTTGCTGGTCTCTCTCCAGCTATGATCAGAGGAATGGTCCACCTACATACTCCAGCATCATGATTAGCACTCATGGGCCAAACTCGTAAGACTAGAGAAGGTCTGAACAGTCAGCAAGACAGAGTTGAAACTTCTGATGTGCTACCTCTGAATTGGGATTTCCACCCCTTGAGAGCCCTCAGGAAGGAAATTTACCTTGTCTCTATCTTCTCGGTAAGCATCACCATCTCCAGTACCAAATGACCATGACTGTTCAGCTCATGGGATGTAAGACTCTGCAAGAGACCTATTACAGACCACAGAATGGGTCTGAGAGTGGGATTCCTCCTCTTGTTCCTGCTGCCTGCACGCTCTGGGCACTCGACTGAGTTTGCTTCTTCAGCTCATGAATGTCTTTTCACAAATCCACAATCCTACTCTACCATCCAGTTTCTTTGTCCTGCCTGTGTGAGGGAAGTGCTTGGAACCAAATGAGAGCTTCTGTTATCTCCTCCTAGGAAGATTTAGTGCATTTTTAGTGGCATTATCTGACAGTCCAGGCATGAAAGTAAGGTCAGATCTATTCCAAGGGCCCTGTTGGCATCTATAACTGCCTGAGCTGCACTCTAAATATATGTGACACCCACTGAGTGAATTTATTGTAGCAATCACTTTGAGCATATCTCAAGGATTTCATCATGATATTTTGCTGCTTGCAATGCCAGAAAGAGAACAAGAGCATGAAATAAAATGCACAGAATTCCCCCTCTTATGAAAGAGAAATGGAAGAGCAGAAAACAGGCTGAATTTCTCCAGGGTAATTTTATGTAAAAGAAGACCAGCAACATCCGTTAAGGCCTGAAATGTCAAGCTTGTAAAAATAGTATTCTTGGGAGTTGTATTTGATCATTTGTTAAATACTGTGATATAAAATGTAGAAATCCATGTGTAATGCTTCAAATCCCTAATCTAGTTTAAAAGGTCAGTTGAAGCCTAAAAGGACTTGACATTTTCCCTTTAAAAATCTGACTTTTTGACTCAGAGCTAACAACATTTGAGCCTGAATGACCTGAAGGATAAATACAAAAGCTGATTTCAATTGAACTATTTAAAAAGCAGGGGATCTTCTAATTTGTAAGATAGGATTCAGGGAGGTTTTTCCATTAAGAACTCAATCGACTGAAAAATTATTTCCTTGGGTATTCCACAATCTTTCAATGCTTGTGTAAATTTTACACAGGAGGAGGGCAGCAAGTGAGTGAGGCTGAAGATGTATAATACAATGCCAGGAGAGCAGAAAGCCCTTTATGAAACACAGATAACTGGTATTTGCCTAAAAAAAAAACCAAAAAAACCACATATCCTTTCCTTCTCCTTCACTGCTTTAAAAGACTGGAACTGCTTCAAAATCTGTACTGTCCAGTGCAAATGAGCCTTGCTGACTAGTAGCAATATCTTGATAAATATGATGATGATAGTCCATGCAGCTATACTTCATCTCATGCCTCAGATTTCACTTGACTCTCAGTGAGCACTACATGGGGGTTTGATGGCTGCTAATTCGTAGGTGTGCGCTAACCACCTACCTGCTTGTGCAGCTGTGCTTCCTGGCAGAGCTTCAGGCTCTTTTCTTGCATAGGTCCATCTCCACCAAAGGATCGCTGTGGCAACTGAAAGCATGGCTCCTTTTCACTTCCAAAGCCTCCACTGCTCCCTGATTGCCTCGTGACTTCCAGTGCCAGGCCTTCTTGTTACTTTGCACTCTTCCATCCATTTTTTTCCAATGCTATGATGGAGAAACTAGAGCTGCCTCATAGTGTGTCAGCCTCACCTCTCAAGCCTCTCATGCCTATGTGTGTTGGCTCCACTGCGCACAATCTTCCCAGGGGCCCACGAGGATAGAGGTGAGCATGGGTCCACCTCCCCACACAGCATCATTTCTCAGGGGGCTGTGCTGAGCCTTCAGCCACAGGTGTCGCCAAGGCAGATTGGCAGGCCCCTCACCCCTTCAGCAATGGGCAGTCTGTCTTTGGTCCCCATCACCAGCTCTGGTAGTCAGATAAGCAACAGGGCTGGAGATCATCACCTGAAGGCTGGGAGTGAGGTGGAGGGTGACAGACGGTGTGACACCACATGATACTTCACAAAGCCCATCCAGAAGCTCCCTTCTGACTGGGCACCCTATGTGGGGATCTGCTGCCTCTGGCCAGTCACCATGAGGCTTCCTGTGGTGTGGCGAGCGGGGCCCTTGTGTCACACCAACACCCGTCAGACCAAACGGTTGCATACCTTTCACCCACTGGAACAGAAATATCATTAATTTAACAGAGTGTTGTCCCAGGATCAATGTCTCCAGCTTCCCTTGGTGTTTATTTTTGATAAATGCCTCACTTTCGACTCGCATCCACCCGGCACCTGGGGACTATTATACTGTGACAACCTTCTATTCCATTGTCACAGTGTCAGATGCCTGAAAAGGATAATAGGTAGATATTTCTGCTCTTCAGATGTTAAGGAATAAGTGGCATTCCTATTCCTTATTTAGTTACTTCTTAATTTTAATGAATAGCTGTAGCAATAATTACCAGAATTCTATATTGATAAAAACTGACACATTCTGCATGTTAATAATAGCACAAATTTGATATTTATGAACTGTTGTTCTTTTGCAAATATAGACATTTGGTAATCATCATTATGATGATAAAATTCATTAAAAATTGAGAAACAACCTATTATCCCTTCTGCCCATCATCTTTTAATTAAGTAACACAGAGAGATTTTATAAGACTTTCCCAGTCACACTGCAGAGTATTGTTTCTATAAAGGAATCTCTATGTATTAAAATACTTCCATTTCAGTTTTGATAGACTTAATGTAAGAGACTGAAAGAAGATTGACAGTAGATCTATTCCAAAATGTATTTCAGACATTTCAAAAATTTTAGCCACACTTAATTAAGCACAACTTGAATCTTGTTTGGATGTAGATTGGAGTTTGGTTGTAGACTGAATGCTATAATAATGTAAGAATCTATATTAGGATTTGGTAGTTTGCAATAGGAAAAAGTGTCGTGATAATTTATTCTTCAGAAATTTCTAGCAGTGTAAATGTTGGAAAATTCATGAGGTCAGTCTCTCACATGAAAAGTTTGGTTGTATCTGGAATGATAAGGAAGTCCCTTTTTAAATTTGGATTTGGCCACGAATCAAAAATGTATGAGGACTGGTTAGATTCAGACTCATTCAGACAGTTCAGGCATTTGAAGAAGTTGTCAGAGCTTCAGTCTCATGTCCTCTTAGTCTGCATTACAATAAAAAAAAAAAAAGCTGTATTTTGAATGACAAAAATATAAGCAGTATTACAATTAGTTTTTACTTTGAATATCTTGATCTGGACAAAAGAGTTTTCTTAAATAATAGACATGGTTTTTTATCACAACCGTGATCTTTAGGACTACATCCAAACAGGCACAGTTTGTGTTATTTGATAATAACCTAAACTGAAATCTCATCTTGTCAACACACACATTTTTAATGCGTTTATTTACCTGACTTGATCAATCATTTATACTCATTTCCTTTGATGCTACCTTTGTACTCAGTAGAACTGTCAAAAACCCTACTAAGAACTTACTTTAAGACTTCTTATGCATTTCCTTTTTATTCATGATCGCTTTGATGCTGGAGAATGCTCACGTGGGTAGCACTTACAGCACCAGCAAATATTTCAGGGAAAGATGCAGTCTATGAGTATCCTATCTTTGCCTTTCAAGTCTGAACTAGGGTCTAATATACTAACAAATGCAGGCAGATTCTCATGCATACTGTGATATATCATCACTCTGTTCAGCCAAGAGTGAACAAAGCAATTTTGTGAGGTCACAGGATGGTCAAAGCTCTTCTATTTGAGTTTTTCTTGGGTTCATCCAGACAATTTTCATCTCAAAAGATTGTTCCTCTTCTTTTCATAGTTAATTCCTTCCTCTGCAAATCTGACATAATTCATTTAAGGAAAGCTATATAGGAGTTTCTTCTTCCAGACACAGTCTGGTGTCATGCAGAGGCTATGATGACACTACTACAGGGAAACTCATGAAAAAAAAGCCCTCATGAAACAGAGGAACAAAATATTTTCTTTTACTTAGTTCAAACTTTGTTCTCACGTTTCTTTGGATATTACTGGAGTTAGCTGGGAAAGTAAAAATCCCATTTAAAAACACCAAACCAAACTAACAAAGACACATTGCTACTTTAAAAAGCAAAAACTCTTGAACTGAAATGTTTTGTCCTAAATGCAAAGATATACAGTTGAGTATGATGCTCCACTGCTACCTGGAATTTGCTTCCCTTCTGTTGCTACCACTGTCTGAGGGTTGACTTTCCCCAGCAAACTGGAATCTCCAGTGAGAACAACTTCTGTTGTTGAAGAGCGAAGAGTGATGGTATTTCATAGAAAATATTGCCCTGTTCACCCACACTGAAGAATAAGGTATCTGGACCACAACATCCAAGATGTACTAGAATTGTACTACAGAACAAAAAACACGAACAGTCTGATCCCCAATTGAAACCTCTTCTGGAACATTTGTTTTATGAATAAACAAATCAAAGCACAGTTAGAGTTTTCTAAAAATCATGTAAAATCATGAGTTGTAGATGAATTCTGTGATAATTTACAAATCAATATAAAACTGCTGGGAAGGGCTGAAGAAGTGAAACAATTCCCCTTTCGAAGTTTCAGAGTCTAAATTGACGTTAGTTGGAATAATGATGAATTTCTTTGCAAATCTTTTACACAGTTCTTGGTAAATATACCATTTTGTTGCTTTGAACCTACAGTTAAAACAAGCTCATTTAACATAGACAGTCTGCCAATCCTCTGTTCAAGTGCTGTCTTTTACTAATAATAATAATAAAAAATAAGATAGAAATATGATTTATATCTCCAGAAATTTCCAAGGGACTGCCAAATGTTGTCTTGAAGCACCCTGCTCTTAGGCAGCCACTATAGTGAAAATGTTCCCAACATCTTTCCAACGCAGCAAGCAGGAATAAAGTAATACTCTTCCTCCAGATGCATTACATTGTTAAGCACTTAATCTCAAGGACCTTTTTGAAGTTCAGATAGTCCTACTTTATTCATCATCTAGTGTTTAGTTTAAAGTAACAAATGATTGAGCTGAAAGTCTTTCAGGAACAAAATTCCTTTTTTCCCCATACATAAACAGAGTTGCAGCCTTAGCATTTTTTGCCATCTGGCCCGCAGTGTGAAATGACATTAGTAGCATGTCAGGTTTATTCCCTTTTCAAAAAAATAAAAAAAAAAAAAAAAAAGAGAGAAAGAAAGAAAAAGAAAGAAAAAACCATAATCCTAATCTATAGTATGAAGAGTATTAAAATGAAACATCTGCCTCACTAAAATGAGTGGATGAACTCTGAAGTCTACAAGCTGCTGGAGTTTGTCAAGTACATGTTTACATTGCTGACTGTTGTAAATTTGCAGGATGATGACAAGAAGTCTACAAACTAAAATAGCTTATTCAAATGTTTTTAAACATCTGTTTCAAACAGAAAAGGCCAGAACAATGAAGTGGTACAGTGATCACAGGCAGACGGGAACGCAATAATATTATAACTTGGGTTACATCATAAAAGTCGATGGCAACAGCGGTTTATAGCAGCAGTTGCTGGCTTGTGGTAAGAAGTTGACAGATTGGAGGGCTGAGAGGGTTGTGTCTGTCATCTAACTATGTGACTCCATCCAGAATAAGGACAAAATACGGTCAAATGCCCCTCAAAAAGTTTGCTTTTACTACAGCACCTGCTCATTATAAAGCCAAATACATTCTGTGCTCCAAAGAACAGCTTTGAACACCTCCAGGAATGAAAGATGGCAGATTTTTCAAGAGCTCTGTACGACCAAGAAGCACTTGATCAATGAGACTGCTGTTTAGCAAACAGAGTTTAACCTCATTATCAAAGGTTTTTTACTTTGCAGGACTTAAGATACAGATCTTTTTTTAACCACCAATGAGAACTTGAGACGTTGCTGTGTACTGAATAGAAATCTTTATTCTCAGCCTAAAAAAAAATCCAGAGATGATTAATAAAACAATGGTAGATTTTTTTGTCTCACACTTTTTTGAGAGGCAGCCAAGAATGAAACTTAAAATCCAAGTATCTTGCTGGTCAGCACTCTTTTCAAAAAACTTTTTAATAAAGAAAAAGAGGAATTTATTATTATTTCCACATTGACTTCATGATATGATAGAACATTCTTCTGAAAATTGCTAAACTCCTTGGGAGTCTGCTGGGACCTAAGCACTTCTGTGATAAAGCAAGGAAAATGCTAAGTTTTAAGTCTTTAGCTCAAGCAAAATTAAAATATGATGCACAGTGCCATGAAGATAAGCAAGGTGAACCATGACAAAAATATGGCCATGGCATAGTTCTGGCCAAGGTTGTCCATACTATTTATTGTTAGCACACTCTCCAGTCCAATTTTGGCATGTGCCAGTCAGTAGCAGTTGGGCTGAGGGAGACTGAACGGGACTAGAATCGCTCCCGGTATGGATTATGTAGGACAAAACCACTTTTGTTTTATTTTCGGGGAATAGGAGGAAATGTAAATTAAATTTAATTATATGGATATGAGATGTGCCACTTGCTCTGAAAGCTAGAAAATAGTCCTTGGCCCATTTTATTTCCTACTATCTCTATGGTAATTTATTTTAGCTAGCATTATCACGATAGAATTTTACTGCGATTTGATTAGTCTGAATGATGCAATAATATATTTGCACCGCTGCTTTGCGACGTTATTGTGGGAGGATTAATTCCCAGTGACTTACTTTCATATTTATGCACTCAGGGTAAGTGCTGTCCAGGCTGCTCCACCAGGAATGTCTGGCCTAGGTGTTAATGCATAGACACAGATGAGGTTTCTCAGGGCAGTCACACAGCAGCACAACCTAAATTAATGTCGGACCTTCAGCGAGAGGAAATAAGAGGAAAGCATGAAAGGGAAGAAGGCTGATTTATAAGCTAATGATAAAGGGATGAATAAGGCCCCCTCATCCATCGCCCACCATGGGTCAGTACAGATCTTTGGTCTGGAGACATAACTCAAGATATAGTTTATACCAAAGAATGCAGTTAAGTGTCATATTAATCTTTAACATAGCTATCTGATGGGTTTAAGATAGTTTTTAGCATCATCTTTTTAATATTAGTGACTCATTTAATGTATCTGCGTATTATTTCAGTCTTGCTAAACTTGTAGTCAGTATTACTGACTACTTACTACTGTAGTCAGTAGTATTACTGACTACAAGTCTTATTCTTTATTTTCATGATTGTTGTCCTAAAATTCCTTTCAAGGGGCATGATCCCATTAGTATGCCTTCACCAGACATCTCTGTGTCACAGGCATGATTTTCTCAGAGACTTTGCATGACTTCAACAAGAACTTGGCTATCCCTTTAAAGTGCATCTTCAGCTTCTTTGAGCTTCCTCACAGTCAGATCCACAACTAAGTATTTAGCTTCTGTAGCATTTCAGTGCATCTTTTAAGGTCTCTACACAAACTTGGGTTGTATCACATAAAGAGAGCATATTAAAATAATGGCCCATAGAGGAAAGAACACAAGCTTTATGAGAGTGGTTTAGGTGTGATTTATTTAAAATAACTTAAATGAAGAGGATACTTACCTAAATAATAATGATTGCAAAGTACCTTTTTGTTTAGGAGGTTCTTAAAGTCTTTATAGACTTTTGTCCTGGGTTCATCTAGGATAGGGTTAATTTCCATCAGAAGTTGGGAAGGGGCCATAGGCAAAATAGACAATGGAACCAGATGATGGGTTATTCAATACCAGACTGACATCACACTAGCTAGATAAGCACCAGGCAGAGTCTGGGGCAGAGCCATCAGTTCAGAGATAGCCCAGCCTGTGTAGTTTATAACACTTGCTTTATATGTTGTTTCATTACTGTTATTGTTATTACTGTTGTTTACTTCTCCTTTTGCACTGTTCTGTTAAATTCTCCTTATCTAAACCCATGGAGTTTTGCCTTTTTCTCCCTAGTGAGTGGCCAGGCGGTGTTCAGCTCCCGAGTGGGTCTAAGACATGACAACTTTATACCATTACATGTTCCTGTAAATATTTTTTACTCTGAGGTTGAATAGAGAGGTGGTGGTCATGCATTTTAACAGGGAATTTTGGTAGAAAGCAAGCTCAGATGTGATGGAGATACTGGAATGGGTTGTTCATAAAGGTCCAGCAGTTAGTTAAACAGCTTGCTTAAAAGTCTCCAGCAGCACTAAGAACTACTGCTTAGTACTTACTGAAATAAAGAAGTGCCATTTTCAACACTTTTGGTTAGCTGCCCCAGGCTCACGACTGTTCCTGTTGTAGTGTTTGGTGAGATCATCGCTCTTGAGCACACAGTTCCAAGTTAATGTGCAAATAAATTTTCTCCATCAAGGTGAAATTTTCTCCATCCCCTTTTTATTAATGTTTTTAATTTCACTTGAATATAATACTCTCTTTTATCTAATTTTTCATTTATTAAGAAAAAGATTGCTATCACAAACTTACATATTGAATTTTCCGACTGCTTGGTTGTCAGTGAGTAGTGTTCCTAATTTAACCTAGGGTCCAATTCAGCTAAAAGCACTGGAGAGAAATCTTTCAGGATGAAAATCTAAGAGCTTTGGGGGTTTGTGGAGTCCTCATTCACTTAGTAAATCTATTCCTACTAAACCCACAAAGCTTACCCAATTACCAAATGTGTAGGAATGTTTGATGATAGAAGCATGTCTCTTAAACTTAGAAACAAATAATCACACCATTGTTGATTCTTTAAATGCTATTTAGATGGGAAAGAGAAGCTAAATACCTACAGAAATTTTTCATTTTCTATCCACTTCTTGCAGCTAATACAGTCATAGAATCATAAAGCAGCTTTTACATGTGGAGCACAACTTTCCTTAACATGTCTTTTGTGTTCTCACCTCATCTGATTGAAGCTCAAACAGAAGGCCAGAACAATTCAGAAAGCGTAGAAAATGTACAATCACAGAATCTTCTTCTGTGGCCATAATTCCAAACAGCGGTTATACTGCCTCATTCTATATATAACATAACATGTATATGTAAATACACCTTGCGGAGAGATGTGAATATGTCATGTGCAGAATAAGCTTAAGAAAAGGTCATTTATTGGACTGTATTCTGAGAAGCAAATCACACAAATGCAAGCACAGGACAAAGCCCATTGGATCCTCTGTTGAAGTCAGTGGAGTCATACAAATATATAATTTATGAAAGTCTCTGTCTAAACATGACTTCTCTTGTAGTGAGGATGCCAGAAGCATTGTTACCTTCTCCACTTCGCTCTCGAAGCAAAATGACAAACAAAATACATCACATGGACAGGTTCACACACTATACTGCATGGTTATAAAAGAAAACAAAATAATGAGAGAATAATGTTATTGGAGAGTTTTTTCTTCCTCCGTGAACAGAAAATTATTGCTTATCAATGCTAAAATAATTAAACTGATATTTAGTATTAGAGCTGTATTTTGTATATGTGCACAATAATCTTTGAACACAATTTGAATCAGCAAATATTAACACTAATGGGTTTTTTTGCTGCAAATGAAACAGAAGACCTTTGTATATGACCAAATAGTGGAAGGAATCATGAACATCAAGATGAATTAAGTGGAGAAATCTTATTATTCGTTGTTTTGTATGAGAACAGGGAAGGCCAAGGAAAGTGTCTATGAAACCCAGCCTCCTGACTGCAATTTAAAATCCACTTTCATGTACTGAATTTCAGCTGAAAGAAAGCAAGCTAGTGATAGGTTAGCCTTTCAAAAGAATGAACATTTGCAAAGAATTCGAAAAGTGTAGGGTTGCTAAGGCTCCTGAAAATTATAGTTTTCTGAATGATCTAAAATTTCATTCAATGGAAAAAAATGTAACAAAGTATTTATAGTATGGTAAAAAAAATTATAATTGACTTTCATCTAAATATTTAGGGAAAGACTTCATTCTGTGTAAAAATATGGCAAAAGTGGAATATAGTGTATCTCAGCACCTACAGTGGTGTGGTTAAGGAAAATATCCAATTTTCTAAGCATCTTTTACTGATCACAGAGTCCTTCAGCTTGACTGCAAATTAAAAACTCTCTGAGTTATCCTACAGAGTGCTTAATATTTCCCTGGTGGATTCCCGAGGTCTTGTCAAATGTAAAATGTTTTACGAAGGACCAGGCTTTTCTAATCATGCTGCTTCTGCTTTCCATTTTATCTAAAAGACACATTGCTGAAAACCTTTTCCTTTCACAGGAATTTTGTCTATTGTTTATATAGGTATCACAGAGAGATATGTTTGATACAAATTGTTTCAGTTGGAAAGAGCTCTGCCAAAGAAAACAGACAGGCAGCTGTTTGCATTGCATATAAAAATTTTGTTAAATATGGCTGCACCTGTGTAAACACAAATTTATTTCCAAGAAGTACCCCTGCAGCTGCAAAAGCTTTCAGACCTTGCCAGACAAGTTATTTTTATTAAACCATGTAACATACTAAATAGCTCCTTCGATGGTTGTCATGCCTTAAGAACATGAAACATAAAAAAATCTTGTCCACTTTTAGGGAAGACATTTTATATTTTCCAAAAGCTACACAGAGCAAGAAGCCCACTTTATAATTCAACATTATGTTGAATTATATGTAGGTATGTTGGTATGAAAATGCAAAGCGGTGCATAGATGTACATACTGTACAAACACTACGTGTGCGTGTGCACATATATGTAGAGTTTTAGATTTTGTTAGTGCCTCAGAATATGTCTGATCCAGAGCCTATCAGAGGTGATCGAGAGATTTTTCCTGCCTGCAGCAGACTATGAATCAGAGTTAACTTGAAATGCCTGATCCTTGTGTGTTGTATTTTCTGTGCTTCACCTTCACAAAGCATAAACAAACAAGACTATTTAAAGACCAGCAGATGCGGGGAAAAATCTGAGGCAGTGCACTGCTTCTTCACAAAGCGGGAGCTCTTTCTTTCCTTCCGGCCCAGGCAGACATGGAGCAGGTGTTACATGGCCACCACTGTCCTCCTTCCAAGGAGGGCAGAAATAGAAGCTGAGGAAGGAACAAGGTCTCTCCTTCCCAGCATCCACTGGCAGCCTTACATTCATGCTGCAGCAAGAAGGAAGCAGAGGGGTAGAAAGCCTTCTGGTTCCACTGGAAACCTGCTTGAAATGTTAGGAATCTGTAACCAAATTAAATGGCCAAAGAAAACAGCACGTCCATGCAGTTGACAAGCAGGAGGGACCCAACTCGGTGCTTTCTGGCTGTAAAGCTGAATTTCTTCCTCTGGTCTGGTCACCCTCAAAGACACAAACCCACTTTGCCAACTCAGGTGCAAATGGGTCTCCAGGGAGCACCTGTGTGACCAGGGGATGCAGTCTACCTTTATGAGTATACATTCTCCAACCTTTAGGAGCCTCTGGGATAGGATTAGTTGACACAACGTGTCTGGGCTCTGGGGTTCCCAAACGCACGTTATGTAATTTGTCCAGTGTATTTCCAGTCACTCTGAGGTCCGCTCTGCTGCCGTGCCAGACTTGGACTGAAAATACATGTATCGTTATTTAAATCTATACGCATACACATTCAGTCTACATGCAACCCATCAAGAGGTCTACCTCTTAATAAGTTCACGGATCTCCCACTGACATTTATTTTAGTTATTTATATTAAATCATTTTCAAGGAGAATAGAAGCTCTTTTATACACTGTAGGCTGTATGAATAGCTTCTCTAGAAAGCTGAAATCAATAGTGCTTAGTGATTCAATAAGTGTTAGGTGCAGCACTGTTCCAAGGATTAGGGAGCCTTGTTGTATGGGATAATATGGTGCCAAGAAGCCTATCTGAGTTTAGTTCTCCTTCCTGTCTTTCCATAAGGATGGAGAGGGCAAGGTGCTAAGGGCACTGCTTGAATTACAAGTAAAAGCTAAATAGCCTGTGTTTGCATTTGGAAAGTGATCTAGCCATACTTAATTCATTTTTTAAAGGCTTAATTCTGGCAATTAATGTGTAAATGAAAACACATACAGACACACATATGTAAATATACTATTTAAAGACAGTTCTGAGCCATGTCTGCCCTGACCAGTGTCTCTGAGCTTCCAATTCAAGCACAAGGCAATGGATCTTCAGTAAACACCACAGGACCTTCTCTCAGCAGCTTCAACCTCACTTCCTTGTGAAGGTCTCAAAGGCAAAACTAATTGGTAAGTAAGAGATCATGGAGCTGCCATGGCAGCATTCAGTGAGAAATATAAGCATCAAAGCAGGTTCTTACTCACAAATGCAACCTGAATCAGAATCTTCATCTTCGCAGGAGGAACAAGCCTGAAATACTGTCACAAGCAGTCTAGATATAGCGGGCATGTACCTGCTTGACAAAAAGCCAACAGATTTCATGCGTCCTGGTTTGAGCTAGAACAGAAATAATTCTGTTCAGTAATTTTACTTTTCAGCTCAGTCTATTCTAAGTGACTGCGCTTTCTGAATTTAATGGCATATTTTCAAAGACAGTGTCTGCTTCTAACAGTGATAATGCTTGATGTTTAGAGTTACTACCAAGGATTGGTACGCAGAAAGGCTCTTGCTTACACTTGCATCTGTGCAGACCAAGGTCACATCTTGTGTGTCAGACTGGGGGTGCAGTAAGTAATAGGTCACATCTGAGGGGAGGAGTGGACAAGACAGGGGACTCTAAACTGACCAACGAGTGATTCCATCCCATATACGTCATATTCAGTACAAAGCTGAGTGATCATGAGGGTCAAGCTCTTTTCTGCAATGTCCAGTGTCTTGTCCAAACTCTTATCCAAAGAAACACCCTCCCACCTTAACATTTCTGCTGGTGCAGAAAACAGGAACTTCAGATTGTGCAGCTCTCCTGCCTTGTAACAGATGAGTTCATGCATTAAGTGCCCATCCCAGAACCAGACTGTAAACAAACAAGCACAAGACTGAATATCACTGTGTCCACATCCCGTGATCACAATGAGTGAAGAGTAACTGCTTTCTCTGCCATTTGTATACGAGTCGAATTTTGACCCATGGACTAGAAGTGGTTTACTTCATGTCCCATGATGATGACTATAATTGCTGATGTGTGGTCTTTGCTTTCGTGAACAGCATGCTCTTTATTATTTTGTATGACAGCTGGTTAGTTTGGAAAAAAACCCAATCAAACAACAACAACAAAAACAAACAAAAAAAACCCCAAAACACCTAGAAAAATAAAAAGACAAGCACAGTTCCAATATTCTTGGTAAGTAAGACATTCATAAGGAAGGATGCTTGTCTCCACTCAAAGGCAAAACATCCCCTTTCGGCAATACGGATGCAGTCCCATCTCAGGAGACAGCAGTAGGGTACAACACGGGAGGTACAGTTTCCACAGTGGGAGGTGCACTGGCATCTGTGACAGAAAAAATATGGCTGTCAGTCTTCCTGCTGAATGGATAAGGAAACTGATGACAGCAATCAGTTTGTGGTTTTTCCATCCAGACAAAGAAGAACATTTTCTGAACGGTCTGACGTGTCCAGAATGTACAAAACTAACATGGGGTTCTTTATTTCTGGGATAAAGCGCAGCATGACTGCACAGACAGTGCCGTGTAGAGCAATCACAAAATGCATTGTCCATGTGGTAATTCATATTTTATTGAAGAAAGTCCTAAAATATAAAGTGTTGGTTGATTATGGTAACCAAATCATGTTAGATGTCCATAAGCAATTATAATAAAATATTAAAAGAGTTTTACAGTCTAGCTAAAAAAGATAAAAATATAGAGCCACATACTTCTAGATTTAGTTGCTTCAATTTCACTTTTTGTACATTAAAAATGTATACAGGAGCTGCCATCTCTGCTGCCTAGAATATCAAGCCACTTTACTTTTTGAGAAACACCAATTTAAGTACAGTTGATTTGCCAAGTCACAAAAATTCGCCCCCACTAAGCTGCACATAACCAGGTCACGCTCATGATTCCCCCTTAAATAATAAATTTAGAATCCTTATTAGAAAAAGTGCTGCTGTCTAACACTTGGAGATAAACTGTGTTGTAGAAGTCTCTCGAAAAAAGATAGAAATAAGTTGCTTAATAAAGTCTAAATCATTCCTTAGGTTAGCTAATAGAAGCACCCGTGGTTATAAAATTAATCAGTCTCTGCTATTACAGCAAATTGGTGAAGATTGTATTGACACATCTTCATCTGCATGTCTCATCAGAGGTGTCCATGCCATTTAGCTACAAAACCCTGGAGGCTTTACTCTGCACAGAATCTTATAATACTTCAATTAAGGGACACCAAGCTGCCAGCCAGACAGCAGAGCATTTATTTCTTGATGACTCCTTAAGTTGTGCCACAGGCCTATCATTAAGAGAATATTTTTCACAGCATGTTGCAAAGATCCTCATGCCATTAAAAGGAATTGAAAAAGCATCAATTTGTTGTTTCCACCTAACACAGATATTTTTCATTGCTGGAACAGTCATTAAAAACAATCTGTTTTATTGCATTCTGAAAAGATCACAGGAAGTACACATTGTGATTTATTTTAAGTATGACATTAGTATTAAAAGCAGTGAATCTGAAGCATTTGAAATAAATACTTAAGAAAACAAAGTATTAAATATGCTTTCTTAAAATTTTTGCTGAAAAATCCATTGCCACGTTTTTGTGAGACCTTTCAAACAGATTCTTAAATGCCCTTGAGGGGTTCAAGGTCTCTTTGAGCCATATAATATTCAGACCTAAAAAAAAACCCCAAAACAAACCAACAACATATAAATGGACACAAAAGTGAACTTTTATCCTCATATTCCTCTTATGGCTGTGACCTTTCCTCAAGATGGGGTAATATAAACTCTAGGCCAGGGCATAGGAAGCCTTACATGGAATATAATACACATATATTGAATAAATTACACTTTCTCTTAACAATTTAGGACTAAGGTGACATTGTTCAGCCACTTGAAGTACTAGACTTCAATAGTAGGAAAAACTGAGTCCCTCAAAAGCAACTAAAGATGTGCTTTCCTTTGGTGTAGGTCTCTTCTAGTGTCCCTGTGAGAGGTCTTTGGCTTTGCATTGCTCTATAAAAACATATAAAAAAAGCAAGAGGCTGGCCCCCTAAACCAGTGACCAGGAAGCTTACATAAAAATAAACCAAACAATGCTCCAAGCCAGGCACTACGAGGATCTGAAGGGAGGTTTCTTCCATCACCAATGACTCTTTCAGTCGTTGTACTATTGTGGCGGGTTGACCATGGCTGGATGCCAGATGCCCACCAAAGCTGCTGTATCACTCCACTCCTGAGCTGAACAGAGAAGAGAGAAATAATCTTGCAAAAAAATGGCTTCCTGAGCATCTCTAATACAGACAAATGAAAAGTAGCACTGAAAAGTGTTTGCCACCCAAATCTGATTTGTCAAGTGGCTATTTCAATGTAAAATATTTTTTTAATATAAACCAAAAAGTAACTAATTATATTAGGCACTGGGTGATCTGGCTTTAATCTTGACCTTGGGCTTGTGTGAATAATCCCACTGAATGAAATAAGATTCTTAACATGGTTAAAACCTGCTTCCTTAAGTAAAAATTGATTTAAAATGAGCCATTAACAAGAGACATCTTCATTTTAAATCAATGCTAAACTATCATGTTAATATACGAGAGAGAGAGATTAAATTATCTACCCTCTTACCCTTATTCATAAATGTGAATTTCAGAAAATACATTGAAAGGAGTAGCATTTGCAGTTTTATCAACTCTGTAATTTCTTTTTTTTAAAAAACTAACATATATGGTGAGTGTCAATTTTGTGGGGAAAAAAATACATTATAGCATGAGGGCCAGACTCTATAGCTCTAACTCATACGAATAGTGTTGCTTGCGCAAATAGTCCCATCGGTTTCAATGGACTATTCACACCAGTTCAATGGGATTATTCACATACATAATACCCTATGGTATTTGGGATGAAAGGCACTACATAAATGTAAACTATTGTAAAAATACTAATAACATGCACTTTTAGTTACAGTAAAATATGCATTTGTCCTGGTAGTGATTATAACCGATAAGGTGAATCATGCTTGAGCTAAGGAACTCCTACTGCAAATCCAAAACACTTATTTAACTGTGCTACTAATAAGTATGGTATTTGAAAAAATACAAATATACATTTACATGAACAGAAATACAACATGTATTTATGAAAAAGCTTTTGAGAGCTTTCAGGTAAATACTATACATGTTTCCTTATTACAGAAGCGCAATTTCTTTTCCT
The DNA here is from genome assembly GCA_013396935.1 of Baryphthengus martii. Taxonomy (NCBI): domain Eukaryota; kingdom Metazoa; phylum Chordata; class Aves; order Coraciiformes; family Momotidae; genus Baryphthengus; species Baryphthengus martii. The sequence continues at coordinate 43,769 of VWZK01016432.1, read as the reverse complement.
TTTTTCATTTTTAGAATAAACCAAATACAAAGGTCCAAATTCATCTGTGCAGTTCTATTGACTTCAGATGGGTTTTACCAAAACCAGGAAGGCAATTTCACACAAAGGGTATCACAAAAAACTCTCCTGCCAGCCAATTTGCAAGGTGGTGTGTGCAAGCAGTCCCTGCAAACCAGCATGGAACCCTTCAGCAGCTTCAGAGGAGGTGAATTGCACATTAGGCAACAGTCACGTTTCTAATGCCAAAACCTAGAAATCCATAGTTATCATAGATTCACTGAAATTCATAGATAGCATTCATAGATTGCAGTAATAACAATAATTAGAGAAAAATTGACAGACAAGTTACATCTGAAGAAGCTTTCCCTGTTAAAATAGTGTACTAAAAAAAACTCAGTGGGGGCACATCCACAGCCACTGTGACTCTGCGGTCTTCAATTCAAAGTCTGCCAACCTGTAAGGAATAAAAAAGGGGAAGAGAGAGCATGTTACTGATGTACAGTTTTGTGCCTCCCAGACCAATAGCTGTGCAGTGAATTAACATCACATAGTCTGGGAAATCAGTCACCGTCAGGGCAACAGTGTGCTAATTTATTAGTTTGTTATTACTCTATTTTCTTCTTTCTTTCTTTCTTAACCAGATCTTCAGGATGCCCAGTAAGGCAGTGAGTCTAATGCAAATCCCAGAAGCACCTCTTTGGGTCGAGAGGTTTTCAGGTAAGTGGCGTTGATGACCTAGTATAATGAAACCCCATGTTTGTGCTAAGTGGGGCAGCTCGTCAGCCCTTCTGCCCCCTTTTCCCACTTCTTGTTCACTCTGCCTAGGAAACAAAATTGGCCAGAGATGATGAGGGTAGTGGCTGGATCGTCAAACCTTCTTCTTCCTCAAGCGAAGTTTCCCATCTCATCTCCACAGGTTTTCTTTCACTTTTCCATCCCTTCTCTTCACCTCAGAAAGAAAAAAAAAAAAAAGCCAAAGTATTCTACAGCAAAATTTACTGGTCTCTGAGACTTTTCTATCTTCCCCTTCTCCACTTCGCAGTGTGGACAGATGATGGATCAACTGAAAAAAACCAAGGTAACAGGAGGGTCAAAAATGAATGGAGATGACAACAAAGAGCTATGCAGCCCAAAGAAAAGAGAGCAGATCTAATCCAGAGGTCTGGATGTCCTGCAGTTTTCAGATCTAGGCTTAGCGACTGGGGAAAGGCAGCTGGATTACCAAGCTAGTAAAGGATTTGGAGCATATGTCGTACGAGGAATGGTTGAGGGATCTGGGGCTGTTTAGCCTGGAAAAGAGGAGATTGAGGGGAGACCTTATCGCTCTTTACAACAATCTGAAGTGGGGTTGTAGTGAGCTTGGGGTTGGTCTGTTCTCCCTAGTGGCGAGTGATAGGACAAGGGAAAATGGACTTAAATTGTGCCAGGGGAGGCTCAGGTTGGATATCAGGAAAAATTTCTTTACTGAAAGGGTTGTCAGGCATTGGAACAGCCTGCCCAGGGAGGTGACTGAGTCGCCATCCCTGGAGGTATTTAAGAGACAGGTTGATGTTGCTTTGGAGGACATGGTTTAGTGGTGGTGTTAGGGCTAGGAAAAGGTTGGACTTAATGATCTTGAAGGTCTCTCCCAGCCAAAAATGTTCTATGATTCTATGAATGACTGAGCCCCATCAAGCCATGGGAAAACATGAAAGGCTGAAAAGGAACTGTGCTTCGTACTGTCAGACACAACTCAAAGTCCTGGCAGGCTTCAGTCTCTCAGAAAGATCAGGCAGATCCATTCCAGCGGTTTCTAAATGGCCCATGAAAGTCTACTATTTTCATCAGCATCATATCAAGACTGGTATGCTCATCATATTTAGTGATTCTTTTTGCACAGGACTTAGTGCATCACATTAAAAAGCAAAGTACTAAGCAGGTGGTAAGGAAAATAAATTTTAAACCACCGTTGTTTAGTGGCTTTCTAAGACAAAGGTTTCTTTGGGTCGGTTATGTTTAACAGGTATCTTGCTCTAAGTCCGCTGCCTAATCTCCCCTGAGTCCCCTCAATAGTGACTTGAGAGTCACTCTTACTCACTGCTTTTGTTTAATCTCATCTTGCTGCATCCTCTCACTGTAAAACCAAATATTTTTCCCATCTTAAAAAAGACTACTCTTCAACTGCCACCCTATTTCTTTTTTAGTCTCTTCCAGTTCAAAAATCTTGAGTTTTTGTGTTCAAAAATTGTTCTGCATCCTCTTCAACCTGACTTCCACACCAAGGCTTGAAAATTGCACTTGAATCTCCCACCAGGCTATCCTGACCACTAAGGCACTGTACAAAACAGAAGCAGTGGCAGTAATTCCTCTTCCAGATGTGTTTTCTCTGGAAACAGCAAATTTTCACAAAGCTGCACCTTATTATTCCCTGTGCAGCCAGTCTAGAATTCTCCTTTTCTGTGAAACTTACAGCAAACAATGCTGAGATTGTTGCTTGCTTTAATGTTCCCTTTAACTTCCTTACATCCATCTGTCATAACTTCTTTTATCCTCTGAAACTTACTGAGACACGTCTTTTTGTCCTTGTACACAGAACTCTGCTTGCGCAGCTGAGATTCCCAGATGCTACCAAGCTGTAAGCAGT
>VWZK01016432.1:0-41137 GCA_013396935.1 Baryphthengus martii | reverse complement strand
GCTACCAAGCTGTAAGCAGTACTCCACATCCTGTACCTCTTTTTTTTTTTTTTCAATGTAGAACATGTACAGATTTCCTCTTCATACGCAATGCGAATAGAATTTTGTCAGGGGTACAATGACACTATTCAAAAATGCCCAGGTACCTATTGGTAGGATGCTGGGTATAAACGTAAGCATTTTATCCCATTCAATCACTCGTTTTTCCACTATTTTAGTGCTCAGTTCATGAAAAGGATGAAGCTGAGATTTTTTTTCCTCTCTTACAGCTTTGGTGAGTCCTATACCCATTTTTCATTCTCACTGCAAGATAAGAGCATGGTCTTTGTGACTGCTTGACTGGGGTTATCACCAAAGCAGAGACTGAACCGGTGCATCTTGAGATGCTCATCATTCACTACTTGCTACCCCTCCATCACACAACTATTGTTCCTTATCATGTGACATTTCTACTCCAGTATGACTGAAGAAACAACAGTGGGTCACTGCTGAAGTCAGCAGTGGGTCTCCAGTCATTCAGTAACTTTCCACTGTTTTGTGGGGAAATATATTAGATTTTTTTGTCTGAGCCTAGGTTTGAGACAAAGGGATATCTGCCTATATATCCACATCAGTTGTGGTTGTGACGGGCCTTTCAATTTGTAATGCCTTTTTTTTAGATTTTCTATGAGTTTGGGAAAGATACAAACACAACAGCAACAATCAGCTTTGCCCCTAAACATAGAGGTATATTTTATAAACTAATAAGTATTAGAAGCACATTGTTTACATACACAAAATGAAATGCATATATAATCTCTGAAGCTCAATTTCTACCTAAGCACATAATGAGAGTAATTAAATTATACAATTAGCAAATTGGGGAAAAGAAAGATGTAAATACTGGTGAGTATGTAGGAATTTTTTACACCAAGAGGAGGAAAAAAACAAAGACTAACTCTGATCCTGTAGGCATTTACTTGAGTAACTTATGTCTGTTGCTGTGTGCAGAGATTTGTCTCAGCATCTGAGGTTCTGAAACCAGAAATGTGTGAATTTTCAGCTGATTCTTTCCCTTTAAGAAGCCACCATAATTAAGTCATGAAAACTTTTTAATCTCTGCAAAAATGTGCTTGTAAATATAGTAATACCATAAACATAGATAAATGCTCATTCATGCTGGACCTTTAGCAATAGACTCGCACGTCACTGTCAGATGTTTTGTTTCCATGAGATGCCTCATTTTTCTTACACAATTTAGGCAGATCAAGGCATGAGCATTATCTTGACCTAAAAGAAAAAAAAAAAAAGTCTCCATATACAGAGTTTTGTCTTATTCTAGCAAAACTCCCCCATGAAAGAACTGATGTGCTTCAAACACCCCACTAATGGTACAGTAAATTACATTTTCTCATTTGGAACATTGTAATAGATTTCTCTACAGAGTGATTTATCATGCAACAATTAGGAACCCTAGGGAATTAGATGACCATTTTAAATTTTATCAGCTTGTTTCAATAAACTGTTAATGTGACCCTAATGTTTGGGAAGCACTTTAATATAATCAGATTTCAGTTGTTCAATCTACTGACATTAATGGCTACCTCATTAATCATAGGATTCTCACTGAGGCCTCAGAGGCTGTGCTAAGTTCAGTGGATCAGTTCTTACAATAATAACAACAGGCAATTTTCAACGGGGAAAAATTCTCACTTTAACTGCCAAAGTTGGGTTTTTTTTTATTGTTATCCTCTAGGAGTTGACAAGGTCATTTAATAATCCCTCAAAGCCTGGAGTAACAACATTTTTGTGCAGTTCAGCTTTATTCGTAAATTGGTCAATTAAAAATGATATAGTCAGAAGAACTGCAACCTTTTGCTGTAAACAAATGGAGGCAACCTAAGGTGTAAAATATGAGAGGAAGACTATGTAATAGCCTATGTACAATTGGGTGTTGCAGTACAGAATACCTACTCCATGTACCCAGGAACAGTCATGTTTCCTCCCTGAAAGCACTTGTATCCACAATGATGGCTTTCACCTTACTGAATAATTACTACTAAAGCTTACTACTCTGTGAAGCATTGCAAGAATACTGCAGTGGCTTCCTTGCCATCATCAAAAATATTTCTCTGTTCTTTCAAGATATCCTGTTTTCCTGAGAAGCCAACATGAATAATATTGAAGGCTTTGTCACCTTATCCTTTGATAAATCAGAGGTAATTTTGCTATCACATGTCCTTCTAAAAAGTGAAGAGATGTGATCTTAGAATTTGTGTCTCGAGGTCTAGGGGAATTTTTATGACTGTCCTTACAAAGGCCTTGACCTTAGGTGTCCTTATAGAATATGTCAGAAAAACACAAAGTCATATTTCAGTGCAAACCCTGAAGAGGTCTAGGTATGGTCTGAAGGAAATTTGAGCCCTTTGAAAGGGCAGATAAACAACCAACCACTTGAATATTTCTCTTCTTTCATTCAGAAAGTTAGTAAGAAGAAAGGTACGGGCATGGGATGTGAGGAGATATTACAACAATTTGTGAGAAATTAAAACAGCAGCAAAATTTACTAGTATCATAAAAAGCTGTAAACCAAATTCAGTAGAAGAAGAACCTTTTCCCTTCTAGTTGCACAAGTTGGTTTAGTAGCTGAGAACATGCTTGTCAGCCTTTGATGGACAGCAGAATGGTGGAAACTTCCATTGCCTCCAAAAGGAAACACTTTTGATAAAGTATATTTTGGAAATGAAGGAACCAATAATTGCTCCTAGCTCTAACACGTAGCATGAGAATGTCAAACAGCAGTAAGCACTGAAACAGTTAATTTTAAAAGTAGATTTTAATAGATCTCAGTTTCTTTATTGATAATGCAATCTAACTAAGGTATATATAATTGATAAGTTATTCACCTGAGAGTCAATACAGTTAATGTGTACTTAGTTTATTTGCTGAGTTAATCTGTCCAAAACAGGAAAATGGTAGCAAGCTGAAGAGGATATGTACAGTATTGACCTATTTATCCAATAGATTGTTGAGGCTTCAATAAAATTAGGCTTACCAAGTTATAGAGTTGTTTCTTTAAGACACTAGCAAGAACAAAGCATTTTGATTCCTACTTTGGTTAGTAATGAAGATAACAAAGACCAGTGAATTAAGTTTCTTTTTCTAATACATTTAAAATGCAAAAAGATGACTTTGATCTTATCAGATCGATGAGTTCAGAGCAGGATATGTTAGCAGCATTTTGTATAGACTGGAAGGCAGCGATGCAAAGCTATAGAGCAGAGATGGTTTCTTTTATAGCACCTGAGAAAGAGATATAGCACAGTCAGATATGCTTTCAAGGTCATTAAAAAAAAAGCAAGGAACAGTAAAGACCCCTGAATCACTGTGTCTCCATCCTGTCTATCACAACCACCACACCAGGCACTCTCCTTATTGCCTGTCTTACAGAGGGTTGGGTTTCTTGCTAGAAATACTTTCATTGAAAGCCACTCCAGTTCTTCTGCCTTCTGCTCTCAAACGGTTAGAAACCTTCTTAATCAAATACAAATCATCCATGGTCAGTTTTGTCACTGCATTACTCTTTTTATGAAGGTATTACCATACTCCTTTTGTTATTTGACTAGCATTATCATTTAGCTTAAATATTTTGCCACCAGACATTCCCATTTCTTTGTCATATATCCCATCAAACTCCAAATCTTTTAATTCTCTGCCATACAAAATAATTCTTCTTTAACTGAGCATCCAAAGCTTTTCATTGCGTATTCCAGATTCATTTAATTCTTCTGGATATGGCTGATGAGTCTTGCAGAAGTGGTCTCATCAGAAGACGACCTACTATCGGGGTGCAGAGAGCTATGACAAACACACAATGGAATGGTGGAGTTAAAATTAGCATGGAAAAGTGGATTCTGATATTAAAAGACTGAAAGCTGCTGTTCTGAACCAGCCAGATTCACATACGTGTGGTTATAGCAGAAACTGTACAAGGACAGCAATTAGAGAAAGTAAACTCACAAGGTAACCTATTGTATGACAAGTTCTCAAAAGCTTATCTTCTAGTTCTGTATACACTTTTTACTTACTAGGAAAAAAGTCCTATTAAAAAACCCAACCCTGCTATAATTTAAAAGGGCCTATTTGAGGGAGTCAGGATTAGCAAAAGGGCAGATGTACTGCCATGACAGCTATCATTAGAAGCTAACTTAAAAGTTTGAAAGGTTCTACAATGCTGGACCTTCCTATATATGCAAATGTAGGAACAAAAGGGAAGGAAAGATCTTCACGGAGGTGACAGAGGTGAGAAAAAAAGAACTAGCATAGAACGCAGCACAACTGGAGGCACAGGAGATCGGAACGGAGATACAGGAAAATGAATGGCACCACAAGATTTGGAGAGGTCGAGTCATTTTAATTTTGACTAAAATCCTTACAAAAAAATTTCAAGCCATAATCTCTCGGTCATTATATATGTGGCTTTGGCTGACAGTCCAGAGTAGGAGTTACCTGATGTATGGCTTCAGTGTGAAATGTGACATTTTTAGTGGATGACATCGGCAGTGATCCATCAAGGCATAACATGTAAGATTACCCACTGGTACCCAGGCTTTTTGCTTCAGGTGATTTTATTTATAGTTTGTGCAGGCATAGATGAGGCAGTGAATCTAGGCTAACACAGGAAGAGTTGAATTAATGAAGCACCTTCCTTCTGTATTGTGCTTTGAGACAGAGGGGGAACTGTCAGTTGAGCATCTCACATTGAAAAGCTATGATAGGCTTTAAATGGACACTTAACTCCAGGATAGAGGTCTGGCTGCTTGTTCTCAGTTTTGAGAGTGAGGGAGAAAAGTAAGGGTTGGTGTTTCAAGGGAGGATGGTGTTGTTTGGATTTCATTTATTTTGCTCTTTCTGATTGGTATTTGGGAATGAATGGCTTTGAACTCTTAATTGTATATTTTGGTTTTATCAGAGCACATACCCATCCTGTCCTTTCTCACTTCCCCCTCTTTTCTCCTGCAGTCCTCACTTTACTGCTTTCTTCCCTCTCTCTTTCCTTTCATCTTCCACTCTGACAATAAACAGTCTGGAGCTGAATCCAGAGATCAGAAATGGCTCTTATTCCCTCCTCACTCAATAAGGTTCCCAATAAAACTTTTAAATGGCATCCAGATCTTAGCCATGTGGCATAGGGTCCGTCTCTAGTGAAGAAGAAAGCAATACAGTATGATTAGTCAAGGAGAAGGATTTTCCTCGAGCAAACATCCACACTAAAGAAGGTGCTCCCACATTAGCAGGAATGTTTTTGTAAGAGGACGTGAGCATTGAGAATGGAAGAAGCAGCAGCCTGGGAAGAGGTGGAGCCTGTGCAGAAAGGATGATGAAGATGCTAAGGATTAAGAGCCTGGTTGCCTCTTGATGTACCAGGTATTTATGTCAGTAATTCTCATTAGGTTCAATGTGAATAACAGTCACAAATCCCCTGGGGACTGAGAGAACAGATTCCTTAATGTTTCCATGAGGAATACTTTGAAACCTTCATAAAACATTCATATTTAATGGAAAGGAAAACCTAGTTTAATAAAACATGTTTACCACTATAATACAATCAGCAGTAGGTATTTTATCTACTTGAGTATCACGTACAACATACTTGCATTGCCAGTATATATTGTAAGTCTAAGATCACTTCATGCTATTTATTTGTTTATCGAACATTAGCAGTCCATTTTACTGTAACCTCAAAATGGAGTATTTTAACTAAGTAAGCCAGAATGAACCCAACTTTACAGAACAGTTTCTGTTTTCTTTCTTTAAGACCCTATTTCTGAATATGGCTTCAAAGGCAGATATCTGTACCAAAGAACTGCTGAGCTTGAAGCAATTATTATTGAAGGTTTATTTTACTTCCTTAAGAAGGTCACTGGTTGGGATCCCTTGATCTGCACACTGAATAAATGCAGCAGGCTTTCAGAGGGGTAGTTTGTTAACTAAAAAGGGGTGTCACAAGACACCTGATGTGCCCTAAGGTACTTCACATGACTGCTTCAGAAAGCCAAAATGTCCTGCAGGCCCTGTGCTTTACGTGCCATTCCTGTGCAGATGCTCTTAATACAGCATGGCACGCAAAGTGTCATTAGGTGTCTAAGTTCAGGCAACTTATTCCCATCTTTAAAACATCTGCTGCATCCAGAATACGTCCAGGAACTTTTTGCTTATGACTGCACACCTTTAATGTCCTTTGACTACAGAATGGCACAGGATGTTCATAAAACAAGCCACACACCTACTGAAAATACCCAGGGTTGCATATACACTGCTACTGAAATAGATACAAGCAATTCAGAGGAGAGCAAGAAAAGCAAACTCTGCTCCATAAAAGCATTTCTCTGTCCTGGTGCAATTACCTTCATATAATGAGGATATTCCAAGTCAAACTAATGAGTATCTAGTTGATGATGAAATTTTACATTTTAGAATTCAAGGAAAAAAAATCTGTCAAGTTCCAATGCATCTGAGTAAATGCAGGTGTGTGATTTCCAGTGTTTTATATAAGTTTCAGTGTTGCTGGCATTTCAGCCATTGTGAAAATAAGAGTAGTACACACTTAAAACTCACATATCACGAGTAAAATCTGCCACACTTCTTGAGGAAATGTTAAAATGTTCAACATCCGTGTTCTCAACAAGTAAATAACACATTATAGGGCTACATTATGACCAGATTATATCTATTAGTTACTGCTGTGCACCATGTAAATCTCCAGTTTCCCCTGGGAAATGAGAAAATCATTTCAGACTTCAATAACTAACAATCAGTTATTGCTCTGGGCAATAATAAAGCTGAATGCAATTACCTAAAGTGAAGTTAGCAGTGTAACAAATGAAATACAGATTTCTTTCTCTCCTAAAATAAATGTAGCATCTCCTCATCACACACTACTGCATGGTATAATAGGGTCTTCTAAACAGTGTATTGTCTGAACAGCCTATTTGAGATTTGAAATATATGTGATTAAAACTTATAAAAGTTACTTTTTATGACATCACTTGCATGATTAGTACTGGAAAAAGACTAACGGCTATGAAACTGCAAAAGTAAAACATTCTAGTAAAACAGATTTCAAAACAAGATTCTCTGCTCCCAGTAGTGTTCCTCTTTGCACAGTAAAGACAATTTACCCCAAAAGGGAAACAGAAATGCCTTTGATCAGATTTTTCTCAATACATGTTGCGTTCTAAATGCATCATTTCAATCTTCAAACTTATCCTACCTCCTATCATATTAATTTATTATGTATTCAGCTAATGTGAAAATGTACATTCTGTTAAGGAGGAAAAAAATGGTTTTATTTTAAGCTGATTTTTAAACGAGGTGTTTGAGAACTCAAGTTCCTAGGAGCTAGAATTTTTCTTAACTTAGCACTGGATTGTATAACATAAACCATATAGATCTATATGTTTTAAATAGCATATCCATAAATGCTTGTAAGGATGAGGATTTTTTTCATATAACTCTGGAATGAATAATATTTTAAGTAAGAGTGAAGAGATTAGATCCTAGATTAAAAAATGTGTATAAAAACATCCATAACGAAAAATAAGACTGTTTTTCAGCTATGCTAACTTTTGCCTTGTTATGTAACGTAAAGTATTAATTCTCCATGCTGAATTATTGCTAATTAATTATTTGCAAATAATTTCTCTTTGCCACTACAGAATTCAATCATCCTGGAACAGATCTCCCAGTAGAAAGCTAATCCTAATTCCTGATCTTTTGAAAAAAACAACTTTTTATTTATAAGAAAGGGCTTGATTTGAAACAAGAACATTTGAGTTATTTCCAGCTACTCAAGTCTTGTTTTATGCATGATGTTGAAGAAATGCCTTCTTATTTTACTGTGTAATTTTTATACCTTACCCTAAACTGGTGTTGACATTTCCTAACAGCTCCTTGGAATCTAATGACCCCCTTTTCAAACTGTATCCACTATTTTGTTGTTGCAGGGTAGCTCACTGGTGTTACATGCAGATAATTTTCAGAAATTTTCAGGCATTTTTGTTGTATACGGTATATATGTATATATGGTGCATATACATAGATATACATACATATATGTGTATGTATATCTATGTATGTATATATATGTATATGGTGCATCATTCAACATATCATTAGTATTACCAGTATCAGTAATAATATATTTACAATATACATTGGAGCAGTTCCAGTCAGATCTGGCTGCCCTTCATCTGGGAAATGCTTTATTGGAATAAACATTCTGAGTCAGTGGATGCTCTAAGTAGATGAAAATTACAAGATGGCTTACTTCACCAACCTGAAAATATACTTTTTAGGTAATTTTAGCTTATACTTAGATAATTCTGACATAAATATCATTTTTTTTATTAAAATAGAATCCATGCAGCCATTAAAGCAGGGCAGCATCAAGAGCCACAATATTGAGCAGCTACGATAAAATATTACAGCACGAAGCTGCATCATTTCAGTTCAGTATTTTCTCAGTTAACTGGAGTATTGCTTAACAATTATTTGTAAGGTTTGAGGAGCTCCAGCTTGTTACTGCTCTCTCTACTTTTATTCTACCCTTGCAAAACAAGGAGGAGAATGGAGATGCTCTCCATGAATGCTGTCCACCATCATGAGCTTAAGATTAAGCGTCCATACTCTGGGTCTGATAAAATCTAGATTCCATTTTCATAGGGGAGAATGAAACTCACAAAGCTGTATCACAGTCAATGAGAATTAAGGAACTAATTACCTTATATCTTTGGACTTGTGGCCAGCCAAGAAACCTGGGTTATATCTGTACTTAAGTGCTTTGAAGTGCTGAGAGAGAAACCATCCACATTATCCTTGAATTCAGGCTGTGTAAACATCCCATCTGCTTTTCCCAGCAGGTAATGTCAGGATCTTTCTAGGAAGGATCTTTCTGCTTTGTGTCAATCATTACCAAAGGGAAAAGGTGTTCATGGGAGGGCAGGCCCACCAGGTAACAGCGAAGGAGCTGGTGACTGCAGAGCACTTGCCACCACTGCTGCCGTCTTCCTTCCCAACGGCGAAAAAGAACCAGCTGCAAACGTGGTCCAGAGAACAGCCTTGAGGTCTCTCCACCTCAGTGACCTGTAGCCACAACACATCCTATCAATTAGGCAAAGGCTCTCAAATAAAAAAAGGCCTGCTTTCTAATTGTGAATTTGTTATTGAGCTAATTAGGAAATTCTGGCAGTCCACTGGTGTTCGTGGGAAGAATTGGTAAAGCTCCACTTTCCTAGTGACAAAACAACAGAGCTCAATAGAGTGCAACAATATCTTAAAGATATAAAGAAACAGAAAAAATCCCCAAGCTATTCTTGAAGATACACTTCTACTGAAGTTTTGCAGGGAATAGCGGCAGGCCACATATGCTTTTAAATTTTTGCCAAAGCTCCAGCTAGAAATATAAAATCATTTTGATAACACATGAGAATGAAAAGGTTGGCAGGTAGAAATAGCATTGAGGATGGAATTAATATAGTGATAAAAATCTGTTGTTAGTCTGGAACCATTAAACTGTTTTTAAATAAAGTTAATCAAAGAACTACAAGTGATACCTACAAAGGTGGGAGTTTTTATTCTGAAAAACAATGATTTGAAACTGTTATGGGTACTGATTCCAAATGATTCAATGCAGTTTACCAAAATAAAGCTTTGACAAAGTATATACTCAGTTTCTGGATATAAAAAACTGTCATAACTTAATGGTCAGGGTTAATGACATGCTTTAATTCTGAATTTGTCACTGATGGAAAAAAATTTGGAATAACTCATGCACTTACAACATCTGTACTTTTGCAAATTATTTTGAAAAATTAGACAGACTGCGGCAGACAGCTGTAAGAATTATGTGAGAGATGATGGAAATGTCTAATGGTAAGAAATACCAGTAAAACTTCCCAAATCTCAGTAAGTACAGTTTGTTAAAAGGAGGGTGAGGCTGTGGTATGATTACAGTGTATAAGCACCTTTACAGACTTCTCTGATAAAGATAGAACAAAAGGCAACGGCTGAAAGAAGGAATCAAACAGATTCAAATGAAAAATTAGGAACAACTTTCTTTGACTGTTATCTATTGAGTTTTTATCTTAACTATGAACGTGATTAATTGTGGGAACAACCCACAGCAGAAAAAAGACCAATTCTCTGTCTCCAGATTTCCATAACTTTGCAGGGCATATAACACATTTTGCTCAGACCAATGTCTCTGTGCTCAGCAAACCTCAGCATAAACCTCAGTGGGCAAGTTTTAGTGGCACAAGATATACAGACCATGAGATTAGATGATCTAACCTTCTTCTCACTGTAAATTATGAAACTGAGGAATGTAGGCATTGTTGTACAGGTGTCCACGACAAACTATACTTTCCCTGAAACACATGTAACCTGTCATGATGAGTGAGACAAACCTCTGCAGGAGCTGTGTTTACTTTGGTCTGAATCACGTAATCGTTTAACTGAATAATCTTGTTATCCATCCATAAAATATATGCAACACATAAAAGTCTAACACTACCCACATAAAACTAACATTAATTTAGAAGTACTTCAAAGTAGCCTTAACCACTAACTATAATATAAATCCTACTCTGACGGCAGTAATATTAAAATAAGACAAAATCTTTTTTTTTTTTTTTTTAAAAAGAGTTGAAATCCATCTTGATCCATTTGAGATGCAAATCTCTATGTATATAGAGTTTTACCATACAGTAAAGTATGGAATTTCTGGGTAAATTACAAATTCACTGTCAGGAAGGAGTAAAAGCAAGGCTGCACCACAAAGCAGGTTGGTCAGGAGCTACTGACAGCCACAGGTCAGGCGTTGCCCTCATCAGCAGGACCCAAACCCACAGCATCTGCATGTGATGGGCAGAGTAAGGGAGATAACTGAGTCCACTGACCATCCCAGATAAGATAAAGCAAGAAAGCAGATCCATGGCGCAGCAAGGACTTCTGTTTTAAACCTGCTGCATGATTTTTTTTTCCTTTGTTTGGCCCAGAGGGTAGTGAACAGCAGCACAAAATCAGTATACCCCAGAGGTTAATACTGTACCCTAGGGGTCAATACTGTGTCCAAGCCTGTTTAACATCTTCATTAATGCTCTAGATGATGGGGAACAGTGTACTTTCAGCACGTTTGCAGATGACAGTGTTATTATCCATCATTTGTACGGATGGCTATTTTTTCCATGGTGTATATGCAGTTCTTATTGCTGGATTTCATTAGTCATTTTAAAATGCAATCCCTGATTATCATGGTATGTTCCTGGTAATCTTTGAAGCCCATTTTACTTTTGATTGCTTGTAATTATTTTGTATAATTAGAAAATTTTGTTGCTTTATTATTGAGTCACTTAGGACAGTATTGAAAAGCATGGATCTCAGACAGATCGTTATGAATACGCTGCTATCCCATTGGTACAAAACCAGAGCAATTGTTTTGTTTATTTTTTCTAGCCTTTAAAAAAGAGAAGTATCTTTTCTTTTATCACATAGAAACTTAGCTATTTTGTCTTTCCAGTTACAATATTTTGACCAGTCATCCTTAGCCTCATTTTTACACGACTCTTTCAGAGAACTCCAAGAGATGCAAGAGGCAAGATTTCCAAGGACATGACTCGTCATGGAGAAGAAATTCCTGTTTTTTACAGTCCAGAAGAAAGGGTATTCACCTGGTGGGAATTGTTTTCAAACCATCTTTCTACTTCATTCAAAACAGAGACAAGACTTCAGGTCTCACACTTGCTAGGATAGGACCTTAAGGATTCTGCTGTTGGAGAACTGGCCGTATGAGAAAAAGTTCCCTGTTTCTCCTGTTGATGTGTTCAAGTCTGTATTAGCTAACGGAACATTAGTGTAGAGATGGGGACAGTGCACTGATCAGTTGAGGTACACATCTGGGATGGGAGACAAGTAAATTCAAGTCCAATTTGTACAAAATGGAGGAATGTTCTGAAGCAAAATGAGGAGATTGTATCAACCTAGTAATTTGGGACGCTATTCTACAACATGAAGAATCTCTACCACACAGGAAATCTGTTAATATCGTAGAATATCTATCAGGGTTTGTTGTATTTTTTTTTCGTTCTGTAAGGTCCCCAGACAAGTCACAGCTTATCTCTGTTTTGTAATAGGGGGTGTTCCGTAGAACTTTGAAGCTTCCAATTGATTCAACAGGCTTTGGATCTGGCCCTAAAGTAGTAAAACCTCTGCTGAATGTCTATAGATAACCACTTAGTCAGTGCTGGATTAAGAAAAGAAAAAGGAAATAAATTAAATGCATCTTCCAGTGACATAAGCCTCATGAAGAATTAACTAGGATAAGCACTTATTCTAGTTGGAGCACTGTCGATCTGAACAATGCAGACAAAAATAATAATTAAAACATAGCTTCATGCTGAGATGAAACTTTCAAGAGTGTCTACTGTGTTAAGCTTATGATTTTTCTAGTTTTGTATTTGCAAGCATAATTATGTCCCAGAGGCAACAGGAGCTAGTGCTTGTCAGTCCCCATTTCCCCTTCCGATAGAAGATTAATTTCTTTACACAGAAATCCAAAAGTTGATGCCAGAGCAATAATAATAATGTAAACAGGCCTTTTATTCTTTCAATCTGGAATGTATAATTTAATGGCGTAGTTGTATAAATAATGAAAACACCACGTCTCCTTTAGACAATTAAGGGTAAACTGAAGGTAACATTTAATGTAGTATTGATTGACCGTATCAACAAAATGACAGCAGACATCTGTATGGATGATAGCAGTTAGGAAAATGCTACCAAGTCTATCAATACAGATTAAGGAGGGGTGGGATGGAGTAGACTTGATGGCTCAGAGTACTAGTAATGGAATACGGAGCCTTTCACCTCCAGCACACTGACTCGAGCCAGTCTAGGTCAGTCTGTAACTGAAAGTCATTACCATCAGATGGTTCTTCAGTGAAATGAGTTTGTCCTAATGGCAGGCTGCCTGTGTCACAAAATGCACCATCTATCATGACTGACCCCACGTGGAGATTTTCAGCTGGAAGGAGCTCTCCCAGCATCCCTTCTACCTCTGTGGGGAGCAAGGGAAAGGATGTTGTCCAGGGCTGCTCTGCTATGGGCTCTGCTGCAGAGATTTTAAGAACATCTGATTTTAGGGACCATGGTGCTAAATACTAATCAAGCAAAGAGCAAGAAGAAGGTACCTGTGCTACTGAAATCTAAGACAAGACACGAACTAACAGACAGAAATACTAAACAGGGGAGAAGCATGATAGGAGTAGGCTCAGCACTCCAGCAGCATCAAGCTACGGTAGCCATCCTGGCATACTTGTCTTTTGGATGGATTGGAGAGTAAGTGTTACATGCAGAAAGTAAAACAGGGTTTATAAAAAAACAAAAAAAAACAAACAAAAAAACCCCAAACCCAAAAAAACCCCTAAAAAATTCATTAATAAAAGTGTAGTGAAAGCCAGTAACCTCAGTTACTCAAAGGCTAGAAGTAACAAAGTGAAAACAAGATAGGATAGGAATTAAGGATTTCAAAACGAAGGCAAAGTGGGTACAGAGCCAGCACAGGGATGGGAGACACTGGAGACACGTAAAGTGAGGAATGGCATGGCCAAAGGGATGAGCTACGGGGATTCTTTCTGTCAGCAGCAGCTCTGGTTGGATATGAGCAGAGTAAGACAGTATCTGTCAAGGCCAGAAATGACATTATTAAGATATGACAGGAGCATGATGAGAGCTTTTAGCTTTGTGGTTGGACGGGGGATACTGTACATTTTAGAAGCTCTGGGAATAAGGTATTATCTGAAATATCTATTGATAGCCCCAGTTAAATAGTTGTTTTATTGGCAACATTCAGGCTATGTTCAGGTTCTGGACATTCAGGTTCTGGGTGGGAGATGAGGTAAAACTCTTACTCAGAGTGACGGCATAAATTAATAGAAAAAAAATGACAACATTCTTTCACATCTTAAAGATGTTACTGATAGATGTCTAACCTGGTGGTTACAAACACATGAAAAGATATCAGGTTAGACAGTAGACAAGTTGTTGCATTTTGGGGAGTTAGCTGCTTGTATGTTAATTTAATCCGTGTTGTCAACTTGGAACAAAGATGTTGAGCATAATTTTCCAATCTTTTATCTATCTGCTGAACTCTAAAAGCTCAGTGACTGCTTCTAGGAGATCTGCAAAAGAGAAATAAGAAAAGGAAGCCTATTTTCAGTAGGCATAGCTTCTAGTCAAAAGTTTTTTCACAAATTTTAAAGCTGAAAACCTCTGCATAGAAGGAAAACAAAAAGGGACAGATTCTTGTGAAATTGTGTGAGTAAGTTGAAGACCCTGTGAAGAAATGAAAAATAGGAAAACCAGGAAAAGACAGTCACTGAAAACAAAAGCTGATACATTTTCCTCAAAATTTTGTGAGATAAAATAAAACCACATTAGTTCAAAAAAAACCACTTGGATTTTTAAATTCATGTGCTCAAGGGATATCGCATCAAACTGATGAGTGTGGCAAGATCAATAAAATATTCTTCTCTGATTTATCCAGATTTCAGTTGTAGTTCCATATTTAGCAATTGTTTTTCTTGTGCATTTATACCTGTAAGAGACAGATAATAAATATCCTATGACACATACACTCCATTCAGGCTGCTGCTTATCCCACAAAACACAGCAAGCTTGTCAGTAGTACTTTCTGTCACCTAAAAGTCAACCACTCTTCTGATGATTCCACTAGTATACCTGCCTTCTGTGCAGAAGAAATCTTGTAATGGGAAGCAAACACTCTTCCCATAAAAAGAGGACTAAAATCAAAGAAATTAAAGACAGTGAAACTAAAAATGGTGAAAGTTCCTCAGTGATTGTAGAGCTCCTTTTCACGAGGTTGTAATTCCTTGTGACTTCTTTATGGATTCAGTACTGAGGCTTCTGAGCATACACAGGTTTAGTACTTCGAAGAATAACTTGGTGGTGAAATGAGTATCATGATTAGATGAAATTAGGTGAAACTGAACTAGAATTAGATGTGTTTTGCTACAAAGACTCACAAGGACTAGCTTCTTAGCAGTTGTTCAGATAATGTAAAACCATGTAGTTGGGGACATTGATCTTGATATTCCTTTATGTTTATTTATTTTGCTTGTGATTATGCAGTCAAAAAATCGTAACAGCTTTTTGAATGTGATTGCTGTTGTGTCCATAGTAGTATATTCAAATGTCCACGAGCATAATCAATGGATTTAACTGAATGGTATTAAAACAACCACAGAATCAAACTAAAATATAGGTTCTTGGCTTACCATTATGAGTATGAAAGAAATAAAATACTGTTGAAAGTTCAGAACACACAGAAATTAGAAAAATCAGAGGTGGTGCCTTCAGCACGTGTGACAACCCCTGTCAACAGGGGACAAGTTAGCCTGAAAAGAAAACATAAGGTTGTGGCCAGCGAGCTGCCACTTTCCAAGCAGCTCAATGCCCTTAGATTTCTTGGCGGAAAAAGTACAAAAAAAGTTTTGTGTCTCATCGCTTGGAATAAGGACAGGCTGTATTTCTAAGAAAGCTGTTTCATTTCAGCTGTCCATTGAGCTTGCAGTTTGGTACGTCTGCCAGACAGAAACTCTGATTAATCAACTTTTCTGTAGGCTCGTTCTCCACTCTGTATTTGCATCATCTAGAAAGATGGGAAAGTTCAGCCGGGTATGGCTTTCACTTCCTAAGTTGCAAAGGTAAACAAATACAAATATTTCTCTTTTTTTTTTGTGTGTGTGTATCTTTCCATACAGGAGAGTGTTACACTTTGTTACCAACTGCCATTTTGCAGGAAGCAAAGCATGCACTTGTAATACTAATCAGTAAGCTGTTCCAAGAGTCAGTGGCTTACTTCTTGCACCGAAATAAATGCATTATCTGTTGCAAAGGACCTAGCATCATCTCAAGCGGGTAAAATATTGCCTGACGAAGTTAATAATGTCCTATGTGTTACGTTTTTAGGACCTTAAATGGAAGTTCCCACTGAAGCAGACTTGCGATGGTGAGGATGCGAGGGTGAGCAACTGCTTTTCCTTCTATGGGTCTGCAGCAATTGCCCACCTGCCGCAATTGCAGATAGGCAAAACAATGGCAAAAAACGAGCGGATGCTGAAATCCATCCCCCAAAGCACCTTCCCTGGGAAACCCAGCGAGACACTGGAGGCGCGCAGGCGGCCGGGAGCGACTCGTCCAAGAGGGCAGCCGGGCGCTACGGGGCCGAGGCCGCCGCTGCCCGAGGATTTTCCCCGAGCTACCTGCAGGCGCAGCTTGTGGGGGCCGCGGGGTCGGAGCGGTCCCCAGCCCAGCGGGCTCGGCGCCCCAGCCCCNGGGGCCGCGAGGGGTCAGCGGCCGGCGCAGGCGCGGCCATTTTGGATGTGGGCGAGAAACCTCCTCCCTCTCCTTCCCGCTCTTCTCTCCTGACCGCCGGCGGCGTCTGCGGTGCACTGGAGGCCGGAGCGGGCGGCTACCCTCAGCACCGAGACTGATGGTGCCTTCTCACGCCACCCCGAGTGCTCTTCGGCCGCCTGGCCGGAGGCGGTGCCCGGCCGAGGTCCCTCAACAGGCTGCGACTGGAGGGAAATAACGCCCTTCCCCGGGGCTGTCAGGCTGAGACGCCTGCAGTGCCTCGGTGTGAGGACACTTCTCGGCTTTCCCTCCTGAGCTCAACTCCTCATGGGCAGTGTTGGGTGAGGGGGTGTGCGCAATCCTATTTTTTGTGGGGTCTCAGGTTGTCTGGGCGCTGGGATGTGTTAGAGCCGGTGTGTGGCAGGGCTGTATGTGCTCGCCTGGCTGCGCCTACACAGTAAATCCGATACAACCCGGGCTTGTTCAGCTGGCTGTGTTTACCTTGCAGGTGTGATGTGTTCCGGGTACATTGGACTCCTTTGTGTTTTCTGCAGAGTGCACTGGTCATGCTTAACACTCAGAAAATCCTGGACAGAAATATGGGAGACAGCGTTTCTAGATGCAAAGTGTTGGCAGGGAATTCTGCCAGCGTATTCGTGTGGCTCACGCTGCTATGCCTCATATCACCCTACGTAGTTATGAAGATAGAGTGTAGGGCTTCAAAGCCCTTTTAAAAGAGTTTATGGTATGACTGGGCTGCATGTGCAGCAGACATGTTTGCACTCAGTAACTGAACTACCTGTCATGTAGGGCCGAAGTTCTTTGCTACTGAGGACAAAGCTCGTTCCTAAAGAGCTAGTCAGAATGAAAGGGGGTACCTTTTGCTGAAGACTTATTGACTTTCTTCCAGCCTTTGCTACTGATGTGTGACTTCCATAGTGGGAAACTGTAAAAAGTGATCTTTAAGGGATGCACAAAAATCTACAAGTATGGGGAACATGGAACCATTTCTTAAGTACTGCTATTTGGCAGGTCTTCCTGCCTGGATCACTTCACCTCTGGGTACTAAATGGGCTAGGGACAAACTTTGTTGTTCAGAAAATAGCTTGTCTGCTCACTACGGAAAAATCTGGCACGTGGTGTTGTTGACATGATTACCTTTGGTCATGAATTAGTACAATTTACCCTTCTAGGTTTTGTTTTCTGCCTTCGTGGAAGCCCTGAAGATGTAAGCCTGTTTCAGATCAGAGCTCTGTGAGCAGAGAGACAAGAAGTGCTGACTTTGAAATAAATTATTCACACCAATACTAATAGTTGTAATTTTTTTACTTTTATGAAAGGGCAATTGCGCACTTTGTTGCTCTTGCTTCAATACGTAAATCCTTTTTGTGATTTAGTTTGTAATTCTATAATTTATACGTAGTCCTCTAGCAAAACATGTTTGAGCAGGGGTAGATGAGACCAAGAGGTCTCGTTCAATATCAGCCATCCTGTAATTCTATAAATTTGATTTATTCACTTAACCATATAGGGATTACTCTACAATTGACTTTATCCATCTAAGACAGTATTTTTTTGTATCTGCAAAAAGCAATATAGAAAATACTCAGTTGTTTAAACACAGATATGGGAGGTCTTCAGATATCTAGGGTTTGAAAGATTGTTTCGGTTATTTGATTTGAATCAGAGTTCCCTGTTAGAATTGGTAAAACTCCTTATAATCAACTTGGCGTTTCGCATTCATATACATACAAACACATCTATCTGCTTCCATTCCGTAAAAACAGGACTGAATTCAACTCGTGCATCACATTGAATGGACAGGATTTTTTCATACGTCTTTCCTTAAAAACAGACTAGAGCAAAAGGTTACATGCAGCAAGATACATACTTTTCTTCATAAAATCAGGAGTACAGGTAGTGGGATTTGTTTGGGGTTTTTTTTGTTTTTTTAATTTTCATAGACTTGAGCTATACCAGAGTAAGTTTATATGTGCTGGAAGATTCTCCCTGCACTTCTCCCAATTCCCTAACTTCATAGCTCTTGCCATTGACACTCTGCAGCCTCTTGAGGAAAGGAAGCCGGTTTGTGTGCCGGTTTCATAGCACGTAGGGGAAAATCCTCTAACTCACTCTTGGTCACAAATACCGTATGAAGACTAGTCATGTAACCTGTGGTACTGCCCAATGTATAGGATTTACTTAGTTCAAATCTTTCCGCCAAAACTTGCAGCCCGGTCTTAAAGCTCAGTGTACATTATGGCAGTAGCTCCAGGAAACATCCAATTTTAGTAGACAGAAAACAAGACAAGTTTTTTTTACTTTATTTTTTTTTTTCACTGCAATGAAAAATTTTTCCTTGATTTTTCTGTGAAGTTTTTTAAGACCATGAATCAGTTTTTGTTTCTTACATGTTTTTTTTAATCTTTCAAAAGGACTCAAATCTCAAGATCAGTTATAGTTATCACAGTTGGAATTTTAAGACGTTCCGTGAGATTTTTCTCATAATTAGGAAGTTCTTAGTTTTGCTTTCCTTTGGGTTATTTCCATATTAATCTGAATTTTTTGTTAGGCAAGACAAACTGAATTGTAGATGAGGATAGGATGCTTTGGAAAGTATTCCTACATTGCTAAAGAAGGCTAATTTTACAAAACAGAATTATATGCTAAAAAAACCTAAACTGGTTTAATACAACCTTGGAGAGCCAAGTCACTCTATTAAGTAATTGTTCTTTGTAAATAAATTATGTTACACATTATGAGATACAGTAAAGTGAACAAAATCGAGATGGTTATAAGTTGTAGGTGAAGCTAATAATTTCCATTTATAGTAGAATTTTTCCTCAAGCTTTCAGCTCTTAGAGTTGCACTCCTGGGAAGGAGGACTGCAGAAGTACCAGTTTTCTGATGCAAACTCTGCTTCAAATTTTCCTTCTAGATTTTTGTAATTTGCTTGCAGGTTTATTTCTTACTGAGGAAAAAGAAGTGTAAAGATATTTACAGAATACTACAAGCTGATCTTTTTTTTTTTTTCCAAGTAAAAAATGAAGTGCTTTTCAGTGAATGGCTATCCTCATTTCAAATGAAGTCTGCAATGATTAAATATTAAAATGATCGATGGTTTAAATTAATATAAAAACTTTTCAGGAGATTATTACAAAGATTAACATTTTTAATGTTTTAATACTTCCATAGTTTATCAATCACAGGCACAGGGAAACTGTTTTTAGTTACCAAGCTGATGATCTCATATATCATTACAGTGTAATGCACAATAGAAACATCACGGTGTTGTTGGTAGAGGAGATGAAGCAACACAATTTATGTTACAGCTCTTTCATAATCAGTTTTAGTCTTGGAAGGTTTTTTTTTTGACACAGAGAATAAGCAGATAAGATTTTTTATTTTTTTTTTTCCCTGTGGAAGGAAGAGGAGGAGGAGTGATAATTCCAGAAAAACTGTGGTGGTTGCCACTTTGGAAGGAACTGTGTTTCATGTAGTGACAAATGTCACTGGTCACTGGTACTGCTACAGAAGAAAAAGCTCTTGCATGTGTTTTTCCAAGTAGGACTTGCATTGTTGCACCTTTAATATCCCCAATTTATCTGCAGCAGCCTATGATTCCTGATACATTTTTATTCATTAGAATTACCTTTGAAGGTCATGGGAAAAATGTCAAGGCACCCCAGGTGCTTTTGTCTCGTTAGCTGCGTGTAGATACGCCTGGAATTCAGTGGGTTAAGTAAACACTTCAGGCATTGTTGACATGGACAGTGCTAATCACTTTGCTTCCTGTTTCTTCTGCATTTTTGATTTTTTTTGGAAGCAAGGCTAAAAATCCGAGTTAGTGATTTTTAAGTTTGATTTTGCCTCTCTAATCACATACTGCAGCGGTACAGTGAAATGTTATGCGATACAGTTTATTGCATCCCACGACTTTTTGCAATGTTAAGTATGATAATTCATACATCAATAAAATGCTGTTTATTCATGTGTTGTGATTGTTCTTGGCATTGTCCTTCATCCGGTATGTTTTAAATGACAGAACTGGAAAGACACGGTGTGAGGAATTGGCCGATGTAAACCCAATAGCAGGTGTAAAGAAGGATGGGAGATAGTCAGGAGAGGAAGAGCGAAATAGAAATCCAGGAATATATGATGAGCTGGTGAAGTGAATAAATGTGGAAAGACTGTTCTGACAGTAGCAGCTTACAGTGGAGAAGTCACTGATACCAGAAAGGGTGGGTAGGAGGGAGTGAAAAGCACAGTGGTACCGGGAAGTTAAAATTCAGAGGGCAAACTAGAGCATGTAATATTGTACACAAGTTTGTTGTCAGCTGTGAATCCTGTTTATTCTTAAGACAACAGAAGATAGAGTTACATCACCTGTAGTTGGTTGCCTTTAGCCATAAAGCCAAATTTATCCTCATATATTTCCATTGAAATTAAATAAATAAAGAAGCAAAATAACCTTTTATGTTATGAACTGCTTTTTATAGTGGGGAAACAGCTTGGGTTAGAAATGTAGTAGATTTCAAAGTTTGAATTGTTTTCTCTCTGTGTGATGTAAATGAAGGAAAGGTTAAGTTCCCCCATGATAATTCCCTCTCACATTTACATTATCAATCAGCCTTTGTAGCTCTTTATGCTTTTATCTATTGTGTTTTCACCGTAATCTTTACATAGAAAGTTCTCAGTTCTACCAACTCTTATGCTCAAATTTATTCACAAATGGCTCTGACAGATGTGCTCTGGAAGCCAGCGATGCTGTGGTTTAAATGCTGCCAGCTGATCACCTCCTCTCTACCCCACAGGTTGTAGTCTGCATGGAGGAGTCAGCAATACCTGCACCTCAGTTCGCTTCCCTCACCTTAACCCACATTTCTTTTTGGATGGCTTGTGCTGATGAGTAGGTTGGGAATGGGGTCCCGTGTCCCAGGGCAGAACATACCCTTTCTTGTTGCCCTTTCTTGCAGGCTGCTCACCCCTAGCAGAGAGGTGATTAAATAGCTGGCACCAGCAGCATCTTAAAGCCCTTCGGATACCCAAAGCATGTTTATGAGGCTCCTCTGTAGTTTCAAGTTGAACTTTCTGTTTTAAATTACCTGTTTTCTACCTTTTACTGTCAGTGTGAAGGGCATTCCAGTACTTATCTTTACCATATCACCGTCTTAACTCTCACCTCATGGTTTTGTCTGCTCTTAAAAGTGATCATGCTTAAAAGCTCATATTAAAAACCATTGATCTTTCTTTCATGTAGTATGTGTGCCATTGTTCAGTAGGTAATTTTATTGTTGTGTGGAGCTGATTACGCTGCCTCTGATTAAGATCACATCACTTACTTTACTACTAGACCAGTTCAGTATTACTTACATTCTTGCCAAAAACCTGAAGCAGTGTATTACTTATTTTGTTTTTGTCTTGGCTGTCAAACTGCAAGTACACTGTTTGTGTAGCTAACATTCAAATTTAATTAGATCCTTGATTTACTGTTACTCGACTAAAATTAATTTAAAAATTAGGACTGTACAGTAGCAATAAAATGGATGAAGAGCTGGTGAGCTGCCAGCACTCAGAGGTAATGGCTGGAGGCCACTATCAACAGATGAGAACTGGTGGGGGCTTTCCATGGCTTTTGTGTTGTGCGTGATGCTTTCACTGTTTTATCAATTGTCCGTGTGTAAACATAAAAGCCATAGTGACAAATGATGGATGATGCAGTGATTGTTGGGTTGATGAAGAAGGGATGAAGTTTAAAGCGTGGCTGAGATCATGGCAACATCAGTCTATTAAAATGCAGTTTGTCTGTAAATTTGTGGAGGAAGAAGGGGTGCTGGATGGGTGTGCAGAATGAAAGATTGTTGTCTTGTAAAGCTCTGACTGTGGGAGGACTTGGGGCTCGTGAAGAAGCTCCTGTAGCCGAAGGCTGGGTGCTGCTTAGTAGAGGTAGGGGGAAGGGTAGGAAGGTGGTTTAAATCCCTTTAATAAGACTGGTACTGAAATGCTGCATCTAGCTCTATTTTGATGAAAAACACATCCTGAAAAGTGAAAGCACGGTGAAGGTCCTGGAAGACACAGATTTACTTCTGTTTACTGCCTTTGGTAGGTGGGCTTGAGAGTGGGTTCAAGCTTGCCGTGGTGTTTCTGACCACAGTTCTACCTTTCTTCACCCATGGTGGACCTCAGCAAGCTCTATTTGCTATCTGTCCCACCTGGCTGCGTGGGTAGTGTCAAGTCACCTAGGCAAGGCTGTGCTGCATTTGTGTGAATTTGTCATTTCTATCTATTACAGAGGGCATTCTTTCTTTTTATTTTTATTTTTTTTTTGTTGTTGTTGTATGTATGCATCATGTAAAGCTTTCTATAATATGTTTTTTTCAGCTATAGACTTTGGTGTGATTAAACTTAAGTATGGTTTTAATGGAACCACAAAGAATTGCAGCAGCTAATAATTCAGGGGTTTTTTTTCTTCTGCAGTCATTAAATGGTCAGAGCAAGGAGAGTTGTTGCTTTCTTTGGAATTTTTTTACATGCTTTTTAATTTATTAATGAATCTTTCTGTAATTTGGTGTGAAAAGGTTAGCAATGCATTCTTAGATTGCTGTTTACTTTTTTATTTGGAAAGGTAGGATAATTTGAAAGCCTGGATGATGTCTATCTTTCTGGGTATACAAAGCCTCAGACCAACACTCTAAATATGAAGAGGGTGTTCTGGAAAAATGATTATTATAGAGACAAAACCTATTTGAAAAAAGCTTCAAACTATTTTCATTTGAAGTACACCAGTGGGGTTAAATAATACTAGTAACTTCTGTTAGTTCAACAGATCATAATAATTTAAAACAAAAGGTCCCAGCGCACTTGCTAATATCCTTTATGGCTTCAGTAAAATACATCTGAAATGATTTACAAAGCAAAGCTTCTGGATGAATTCTTCCAGTTCTGCATGGGAAGAGAGCCTGTTTATCTTCATACATGTTTATATAGACCCATGGAAATTATGATCTAAATGTCGGTACGGTACTAAAACATAGCCATATATGCAGAGTAAAGAATTCAAAGCACTTGCATGCTGTCATTTATTGCACACAAGTAATGTGTGTTGTATAGGCTCATGTGTCCTGACCATAGAAGGACTCTATGGAATATGTACTGTACCTTGAGGGAGATCGTCAAGCGGAGGGAATTGTGCACGTAAAAAATGGCTCAGAGCAATGGTCCTCTGACCAAACTTGTCTTTTGTCTGGTTTTCAGTCTTCAGGCTGAAATACTGTTGGTGCTAGAAATACTGAAGAGTTGGAAAGATGTTTCCTGTGTACTATATTGCTATATATCTGCATTAATTTTATTTTTAAAAAATAAATAAATAAATAAATAGATAAATCGGTGTGGAAACAACTGGGATGACTGTAAAGCCAAATACATGGGATAGAGTGTTTCAGAAGTCAAAACCAGAAGCAGCTCGGCTAAGGTCCTCTTCAGTATTCACCCATCTCTCCTTAAACTTCTTAAGCTTGGTTACAGCTTATGGTTGTGCTCTAGCAGGTTTTTTTTGGTTGTATGCAGTCTCCAAGGCTAAATTTCAGGCAGTATATTCCCCCTCCTCCTAATAAAACACTACGGCAATGCTGAAGCTTGTGTTCTCCTTTGACTCTAGCCAAGGGCACGTGCTAACCCAGAGCGCTTAGAGAGATATGCTCAGGAAATGAGAGGAAATGGAGTGGATTGTCATCTGCCATTTTATCTCAGGCTAGGGTTTCCAAAAGAAATGCTCGCAGGGTGATAGCTATTCATTAAATGATCTCTTTTGGAAGTCTCATAACTATTTCATTCCTAAGTAGTTTGAAGTGTATGAATCTTTCATGAGAGGTATCTCTTAGGCCACAGAAAGCCCACCTTTCCCGTATCATAACCTAGGATCTTAAAAATGTGCCATCTCCCAATACACATGAAAGAGTGTTCAATTTTGTAGTTCACTAATATTTTTACAGTAAATAGAATTTCACATGTACTGCATAATTTGCAACATCCAAAGGACTATATCTTTTTATAAAATCCTAGAATGGCTTGAGTTGGAAGGGACCTTAGAGATCATCTCATTCCAACCCCCCTGCCGTGCGCAGGGACACCTCCCACTAGACCAGGCTGCTCAGAGCCTCCTCCAGCCTGGTCTTAAACGCTTCCAGGGATGAGGCTCCACAACTTCTCTGGACAACCTATTCTACTCTTGTAGTAAAGAACTTCTTCCTAATGTCTGATCTAAATCTACCCTGCTCTAGTTTAAAACCATTCCACGTGTTAGTCTCAGTTGGTGTCATCCTTTTCTTTGGCATTCTCCTGGACAGTGAATCCCGCGGCAAAATTTCTTTCCTGTGACACACACACGCCATTCAGGAGCAGTGGGAATAGGACAAAGTCTTCTCCCATTCTGTGGGCTATTTGAGAAGGCTGTGAAAAGAGCCCAAGCAGGTATTTGCACAAATGAGGATGTCTGGGACCTTCAGACCTTCACATGACTTTCTGCTGTTTCAACTGATACTTTTCTGTTGGTTGATGATTTTTCATTTTGTTGCCTTTTCTTCCCAACTGCACTCCACACTTGCCTCCTCTGTCTTAAAATGAGGCAGGTAAACTGTTTACCACATTTTCTGATGTCTATCAAAGATTCTTATTTGGTGCGTATAAAGATTCAGCCTGATTTTGATCCATTCCTTTTAACTCAGTTTTTGTTCCAAGATTGAGATTTTTGATAGATATCAGTGATCTTATATTCCCTTTTTGCTCAAATAGAACATAAAGCTTCTCAAGAGATGGTATCATGTGCACTATTACTTTATCGTTTATCTTAAAAATCGTTGCCTTTAATGGGATCTCTAGGTAGGGTTTGGGAGAACCAACTCTTGAGCAATTTAGATATAATCAGCAGAGTGTGCTTGGCCTGTTGTTTTAAACTACTTTGAAAACTACTGAGTTGATGTTATTTAAGTTGTATTAAATTCTACGCCCAATTACGGCCTAATCCTTCAGAGCCAATAGAGTAGGACTTGGTTTTGAAAATACTGCTGCTAACATCTACAGATCTGTTCACTAAGCCTGACTATTCAGCTCATTATTAAGTGTTGTAGGGCTGAACTTTACATTGGGAACGTTAACACTACGTTATCTACTGGTTTATCTACTGTTTTTTGCCTCAGACAATTTTAAAGAAAAAGAATACAATAAGCGATGTATTGTGTTAAGGCTAAGGAAATGCATGTGAGCTTTATCTTCTGATCTTTATGGGGAAGATTAACAGGTTATTCTGTCTTTAATCAATTATTGAAAAATAGAGGAAAACATAAATGCCCAAGCCACCAAATTAAAACTCTTTACACTTCATGTTTCTTTTATCTGGTGACTAGAATACATTTATTTTTTATAAGCTGAGTTGCTTTCCTGAATGCCTAATACAGCAGGTGAGACAACAAAAGTGGCATAAAACTACTTTTCTTCATTGATAGATCAGTCTATTTAATACTTATCGAGCTGCAGTAGTTTCAGAGAAGGGGAAAAAAACCCCGCATTCATTCAGAACACTGGATGGAAAGATTACCTTTTAAGTCCTTTCAAACACCAGGTTTAGTAATGGAACTAATAATTCAGTTTTGCTGAAGTGTTACAATTAGGTCTGCGTGTACTGCAGTGTTATTTGCTGCTGTCATTTGTAGCTTGCCTTCAACTTTTGTATGCTTGCTGAAGGGTAAGAAGTGAGGCAATCATTGTGCTATAAACGTGGTGACCAGTTTAGCAATTACTGGGACTGGAAGCTGTGTGTGTTGGGACATCGTATTACGCTCCAGTGAAATAGAGAACAGAAGGGCACATTTGTCTGCCTCCTGGCTTTGTGCCTGTGCGGCTTATTTGTGGCTGTTTTCTTCTGGTTTTCAGTTATTAGGTTGATTGTCAAGCAGGAAGAGACTGTTTGCTGAGAGTTAGTTGTCTTCTTGAATGACAGACAAATTTTAGTGAAAAATGGAGCGAAAATAGATGGATATCAATATTAGAATTAATGGGGAAAAGCTTAAGATGAAACTTAGCCTCACATACTTTAAAAAAGTATTTCTTTAAAAAAAAAACAAGGTAAGAGGAAAGATTCCAGCATTTTCAAATTGTCCTTTTTTATATATTACTTCAAAGAAACTATTTCCATTTTAAAATAATTAATTCAGAAATTTTATCTTTTTAATGGTCCATGATACCACAAGTGAAAAAAAAACCAAAAAAACACAACAAAAAAAGATCATTGTGGAATTAGTTGTTCCAAGTCTTTGTGTGTGTGACTAACTTCAAAAGTGACTTTATTCTCACGGAAGGTCGTTACCCCATTTTGCCATATTGAAATGTCGTGAAACAGACTTTCTGTCCTCTGGATGGCTGTGGACTGTAGTTTAAGATGGATCTGCTAAAAGGAAGTATAATTGCTCCCTAAATTTTTCTTCTCTCTTTAGGAAGACATTAGAATTTCATTTCTGTCAAAATCGAACCTAAGTTTAAACAAGGAATTAACAAATATATATAATTAAAGCAGCCAGGCTTATAGCAAGCAGCAGGCTCAGGAAAGGAGTAACATCTAGTAAAAATTGGAATTTTTGTCACTTCCCAAAATTAAAGAGAGGGGAGAGTAGAGGGGTTATTTTCTGATTTAAAAAGGGAAGGAAGTTGCTCTTGCCCTACTGTAACACCTAGCAGAGCAAAGCAAAGTTTCTGAGGTTCTGGAATAAGACCTCTGTGAATCCACACGGCGCTCTATTCATTTCAAGAATTGCAACTTCATAACATATTAGAAGTGAAGTGCTGAGGCAAACTTAGCTGATTTTGAAATTCAAGGTCTATGACCTCTAGCTTTATACCTGTTATTTAAATTATTCCCTACTTCATCAAAGGAAATGAGTGCTGAAGGGCTGTGTGACGGGGATCAAAGCGGGTGTAAAATTATCTGGATTTAACTAAACCACGAAATGTTCGCTGCTGATGCCTCAGTTACTGAGACGGAACAAATAATTGTTTCTCGTCATTGCTCTTGACTCAATGAACTTTTAACTCTCACAAAGTAGAGAGTGTGGGCTTTGTTTCTCTCTTCTGTAGTTGGTGGTGGTGGTGTCCTCTGTACTTGTCCGCAGACCACAGAGGTGGCTGTACAGCATCTGAGGGCTGTCCCATGGAGGCTTGGTGGATGTACCTCTGGGCATCAGAGTGGTCTAGATGCCCATTCTCTTCCCACCCTTTTTAGCTCTGATTTCTGGAGGATGTACCTCTGGCCATCAGGATGGTCTAGGTGCCCAATTCCCTTCCTACCCTTTTTGGCTCTTATTTCTAGTGTGTATGTCCCCCTCCAAAGAAAACATAGTTTAAATAGATTCTCTTATTTTGAAGAATATTATCTGAAATACTGCATATGGTGTCATTTATCCTGAAATTTGCCCTTTAGCAGGCATTATTCTTTCCTCTGGGAAATACTATATTTTGAGCCGTTTAGTAAAGCAGAATCAAACCACATGTATGCTTTTCTTCCTTCATGAAGTTCTTTAAGAATATTTTCTTGACACACCAATGCCAATATTCATAAAAATGAAAAAAAAAAACAAACCAACCCTATCATCTTTGAATGTTTGGAATTTTAAATTTGTTCAGATGAAGATCTGTCTTCATGTTAAAATGAATATATGTTTTACAGATGGTATAGCTCTACTCGGCTCTGAAGTGAGTAGGGAATTTTGTTCTGAAGAAAATAACGAATCCTAATAATGAAAAATAAATGTAAGACAGAATTGCTACAAACACAAATATTCTTCTACTGAATATCATACTGTTTTTATAACAAGTGTAACACCAATTGCTAGACAGATATCTTTGTGTAAGTTAATGTTTTTATAAGTGAGTTTTGGCCTGGTACATTTTGTTACTTCTCTTACAAGCTGTGACAAACTATGCTGGGAATGGAGGGAACCTTTGATATTTTTAATAGCCTGTTTTTGCTTAAAAACCTCAAATTTACCTAAGTATGAAGTCTTTAAAAAAAAATAATCTCAAGTTTTGCAGTCAGTCCTTCAAATTTTCACTTTTTTTCCTGGCTGTCATGAATACATCTAATGACAATCTTTTCATCTCTTCAGATATTAACAAACATTTAACATCTAGAAAAAAATTAAGTATATATTTTAGCTAGAGGAGCAAATGCACATATTTGAGCCCAAATAATCCCACAAAATTTTATTTCCTTCAAGGAGGTTTAGGAGCATAGCAAGAAAGCAAGATTGCTGGAGGTGATTTGTATTCCTTACCATTGCATTTCTTTCTTTGTTCGCTGTAAAAGGGAGTGGAGGTGGCCTCCCACATAACTTGGGTGTCTCACTCGCCTTCCTGAAATTAGGTGGAAATCATCTGGGTTGTTGATGAAATTTATTTTTCATAATGCTTTGCCTCAGGAGTTGGAAACAGCCAGGAGAATATGAGAAGTATTCATATGGACTATTACTTGTGTACTACTTGTATTAAATTTACAGCTAATTTCCTGGGGTTTGTAGGCACTATATAACTAACAAACAACAGAGCATCTCCTTTCCCTAGAGTGCAAAGGGCACTTACTAAAAGTAACAATGTGCATTTTAATTCCTAGTGCTTACCTGAAGCTTGGTATGTGTCAGCCTGATATATGTCAGAACAAAAGTTTTAATTCCTAGACAGTTTTAATCTTGCAATATGTTACAATATTTGTTGTCTTTGTGTAGAACATTTATTAAAAGATTATTTTAGCAATATTTGTTCCAAGTAGATCTGTTTTCTTGATCTATTTTCTTGGATTTAACTGGATTTAAATCACCTCTGCTGTTCTCAAGGTTAAAGTAAGGAATGTTAAAGTCCTTTTATTAAAAGAAAATGAAAGAAATCCCCAGAGAAAGGAGAGCTAGATCCTGCAAGAAGTACCATGGGCAGGTACTCTTTCCTTTGAAATAATAGTCTCATCTTTTGAGAGACACTTTTCAGGGGAATGTTGAAGATTGCTGTAAGACTTAGCAATAGAATATGAACATTTTTTTTCCATTTTTTTTTTTTTTTGTTTGTATGATTTTTTAAAGATGGTAGTAGTAAAGATCTTTGAATTCTTTTTCTTGACTAAAGTATAGATAAAGTATTCAGCTCCATTACTGCAATTGTGGCAGCACGTTAATTCTGCTGCATTTCTTCCACTGCTGTAAGACAGACCTTAGTTACTGTAAGTCCGCAGTACATGAAAACAAGCTAATTAAAACAAACAACAGCAATGATTTCCAAAATACCTACATGCAGATAGCTTCTCACTTGAAGTGCAGTGCTACCAGTTCTTTGGGATAACTTGATACTCACAGAAGATCTGATGTGCTCCTTGGATTTTACCTGAGGAGGAAAAAAAAAGTTATTTTAGCTTTCTTGTAACTTGCAAGGGTTTTAATGTCAATTATTTATTAAACTATGAGCTGTGAAATTGACCGGTAGAAGAACAGTTGTTTCACTGACATCAGTAAGCTTGTAATCATATTAAAAATTATTTGAGTTATGAGTTCAAATTATCAACCTGCACTACATCCCAAAATAAAAAAATAAAAAGTTAGATATTCTCTTGCAGTCAAGGATAAGGTACTTCTGCCTATATGTAGATATTCACTGTGCATTCATCTGGATTTGCAATTACAGCTAAAGACTCGGTCCAGGACTTTTACATTCTGTAGTGGTTTTTTTCTATCCTGAAGCTTTACTTACTTTTCTCTCAACTGACTATCTGTATTCCAGCTGCAAAACCAGTCATTTCATTGATTATTTTTATTTCTTTAGTGTGCTCTCTATTAATATTTCAGCTTATTGTTGAAGAATACAGGTGTGCTACCAAATATCACCACTAAGACAGTTTGTACACGTGCGCATGTGCAGATCTTTTAGTGTTCGCTGTTTCAACCTTTAAGCCTTGCCACTGTTATTAATCACTTGTATTGCACCGTAAATGCGCAAAGCATAATCTTTGTGCCATATAGTCCCTGTACTTATTTTTTAATTAGCATTTCTAAAGTCATTCACAGTATGTTTCTATTTCATTGAAGGAATTGCTTTAAATTTCTTTCATTGACACAGGCTGTGTGTATGTGAAGAGTAGTGAGAATAGTGAGGGATTTAAACACTCCTGTAGGCAGACCTTGAATGGACTTTCGGAATGGGTTTTTATCTCTCAGAAGGCTATTGACAGCTGGAGGTGATAATAAGCAATTTATTCTGTACGTTAATTATTATCAGTCATTGCTGAAGAGTGAAAGAGGACAAAAAGAAAAAAATGTGTTTTTTTCCGAGGGTTCTAAGTCTTCAAAGGTGAATTACTGGAGGAAAAGAAAAAGAGTGAGAAAGCGGTGACGGGAACTGCAAAACCCGAGTTGTCTTTTGACCTTGTAGTATCTCTGAAATAGCAATAAACAAAAAATTGTTCCACTGGACCTTGCTTCATTTTCTTTAAGCCATCTTTTGTAAAAGCTTGAAGTTGAGGAGGGCTCACGTTGCCTTCAAATGATCTGAAATTACTCTTGAGGTATTTTTTAGTACCCTGTAAAGAGAGCAATGATAAGTGTTCTTTAGGTGTTTTTTTAAATGGTTATGTAGTCATTAAAATTCCAGGGATCTGAAAGCTGCTTGGGGTGCATGTAGCACCCCGTGGTGCTTATCCCTTCAGTTTGTCAAGGAAATGGAGGAAAAGCCAGATCTGCTGCTTGCTGACGTCGGCGGCATCAAAGCGACCAGAGACAGCTGGAAAAGACTTGAGTGCAAATCTCGTCTACAGTGAAGTTAAGATGACCAGTTATTGTAGGATGACCACAATCAACTTTAAATGGAGAAAAGGTGCTTTTCAAGTCATTTCATGACTTATAAAGATTCCAGGCTTTTCCTGGATGAGAAAGTTACATTGGAAACCACTCCTACGGCAAGATTCATAAATAATAAATGTTATCTCTTATTAATCCATATTTTAGTTTAACTCTGGCTCATGGCAAGTTGCTTCCTCAGGGAACACAAGATTCTTTACAAGAGAAGGTGATGAGCCACAGTCCCCGCGGAATTAAATTGTGAAAACAATCTCGGTTTCATACATGCTAATATAGATCTGTTATTCCCTTTCCACATCTATCACAACACGCTCTAAATTGTGACTGATCTTTTATGCAAATAGCTGTCTTATTAGACATCGTGGCTGTATGTGCTAATGTCTCCATGGGTTTCTCCGGCATTTGCTATCTAACCATCAAAGCGGTGGAAATGAATGATGATTACTGCATCCCTTTGAAGAACAAAGAGGAGTCGAGGTTCTAGATGTGGGAGTCGGTGACACTGAGCCACCAAGGCAAATGCCAGCATATCTGTGGCTCATATTAAGTCAGGAGATAATTTGTGCCTGATTTTTCCTCTCGTGTTCTATTGGCACTGCTAAAACTGCAAACATCTTTCACAGCCGACGTTCTGTTACAAAACATTAGTAGGCTACTGAAATTGCAAAAGGCAAGTCAAAACAGTCTAAGAGTGGCATAAAAAAGCCAAGAACTAGTTTTGTGTTGTAAAAATGTATCTGTTATCTCCTCAGCAAGCTGAAAGTTCAAATCGTACTTTTGTTTTCCACTCCTGTTATTATGATGTGAATGTCATGTGGGAAATCCAACTCAGTCAAGAGAACAGCTGAGAGGTGTGATAGAGGAAAAAAAAACCCAACAGTGGATTACAGTTCACTGGTTATGTGTTTTACGTAAAATGGGAGTATTCTCTGATTTAAACCAAAAGAATGTATGGAAACATTAGGACACTACAACTGAGCCTTCAGTTCAGATTGAAAAAAATAACGGTGATCTTTTATATCTTATTATTTTTTAATACCTTTAAAAAAGATTGCTGACTTTTGCACACCAAAGTTCATTTTATGCCCTGTGTCCCACACTTTAAGGAGCCTGGATTTGTCACTTGACATTAAATGCTAATAATTCTTACAGAATCAATATATGCAAAAGAAGAAACTTTGTGGGTTTAAAATGCACAAATAACCAGTGGGATCATTTCTGCAGCTATACTTCAAACCTCATTTGAAGCTATGAAGGGAATAATGGTGGATGTTGAGGGTTGGGATGCTCATGGTAGCCCATTCCACAGTGCCTTGGCATGCTTTTTGTCCCATGGTTTGGCATCGCCAAGCAGCTGTGCTTCTCCAACAGCACATCTTGGCAGAGCCCAGGGAAGCTCATCTTCCTGTAATGCAGCTGGTTGTGCCTAATAGAAAAGTAAAACTCTTGCAAATACTTCAAGGCACAGTTTGCAGATGGTTTGTGGCTACCTAGGATGGTACAGCTAACGTTTGCCCCTGGCACTGTGCCGGCCAAGGCCGGTTGGGAAAGGGCAAGCGTTGGCCGTTGCACATCTTGGGGAGTCAAATGGTAAATCTGACACTTCTGGGAAATGTCAATCCTCTTGGGATTTGAAGGTGATTTACTAAAGGAAAGAATTATATAGGAATGTAATTCAGTTGTACCAGGTGCTGAATAACAGTACAATCAGTTTAAATCCTTTTTAATTTTTTAATTTTTTTTTTAATTCAAACTAACTGGTATTCTGTAATGTTAATAACATATGCAGTGGGGAAAAAGATATTATAGAATTTATCTAATAGTGTTCAGAATAGCAATAATGAACTCCAGTGTCCTATTGTACTGCAGGAAGGCTTATGCCTTTGTGTGTAATCATATAGTTGTTGCTTGTTACAGTTTTTTCTGATGTGTAAAGTCATTGATTTCCTTACTAACTTATTTGGGAATGATAGGATTTTTTTTCTTTTTTCTGATACTGACAGTGATTTTCGAATTGAAGACGATGGGTAGAAAAGATGCCTCTACTGCAAGGACTCCTGTTGACCAGTACAGGAAACAAATAGGTAAGAGATCTGAAGAAAAGTTTATGCTTTAAAAAAGTCTAGTTTTTTTCAGCCAGACCTATTAATGCAGCAAAAGGTATTATTTCTCTTCAGAAACTTTGTTTTGCTTGTGAGTGGTGGAAAATAATGCACACTCCAGGGAAGCATTTTTTTATATGCAGTTGATTAGTTCAGTCAGCAAAACCTTTTATGAAGACTCTTTCAAGCAACTTGATAAAGTCCATGTTGTGTGTTTAGAAATGTCAGTGAAATACTGCAGGGAAGCAGCTCCACAATGTTTCTGAGCTGTTGGAACTTCCCTGATTTTCTTGTTTGTCTGCACTTTAAAATAGGGGCATTTCAACAAAATACTCTTCCTGCCTTCAAACAGTTTTCGATACGCTGAATAATACAGACCTTTACGTTGCATAACTGTGTTTATTCTCACAGAAATGTAATATGTTAGTCAATTATTTTCCTAGGTGTTTTTCTATTCTTATTAGTTGTATGTGCAGGTAACCTGTGTACAAACTACACACATGTACACACATGAAAGCACATATATACGCACACACATACCCAAGCAACAGACTCAAATCCCTGTTTCTTTGCTTAAATGCAAAGGTAAGTGACTTATTTTTGGAATGTGTATATGAGGATTCTGCCTCCCTAGGTGTTAAATAATATTATAAAACAGATAACAGTATTTTAAAAGTACATACATAAAATTAAGTACCCTAATCTGTCCTCAATTATTTAAGTAAATTGCTGTGTTTTACAGTTGCTAAGCACCCACATCTGTGTTTAAATATGCAGAAGAATAGCAAGTGTCTATGAAAAAAAGGGTTGTTAATAGTATACATTCTCATGGTGTAAGACCTAGGGCTATGTAAACGATCGTATATTTATCATGTCCTAATTTTTTAATGTTGCCTTATTATTTTAATATAGCTGGTTTAGTGGTCTTTTCTGCATTTAAAGATGAAAGTAAGGGCCTATATTGTGTTTTATTTGTTTTAGATAGCTGTGGAATGCTCTGTATTTACTAATTTGGGGCAGTTTGTGTGACGAGCTTCCTCCGTTCATTCTCGGAGATAGTTAGAAAAGTGGCTGAAAACTTCTGGAGTACCTTTACAAATGGGAAGCAGGTACACTGGAAAAATGTTTTAAAAGATGGGCTCTGCTTTTGTGCATTTGAGGTTTGGTGTAGAAAACCTTGTCAGGAAATTACTACCCAGTAGAAAGTGACAACACAAATACTTCACCCAAATGGGTTTGATGAGAAGTAAGAGCCCAGCAGCTCATCTTGGGGACAACTTGTCCCATGTTAATGGATGTTTGGAGAGAGGGTGATTGCATCAGCTTTCTGATATTTTCTCCATGTGTTTTACATCGAGGTCACTGCTTTTTCAGCCACCTCCTTTAGGGTTGCTTTTCTTTCTTTTGTGAACACATTCAGGTGACCACAGTTGGAGTTGTTTTTTGAAGTTCTCCACGGGGTGGAAGAGTCTGGTGATCTCCAGTGGGATCCCTGGAGAGCAAGCTGGCTGCTGGAGGACCAGGGGTGTGTAAAACTGCATCGAAGTATGAGAATCACAAAACTACCTCCCACTCTTCACAACTTGGGCTGTTTCTTGCACGTTGCTACTGCAGTTCCACTTCTCACACCCCTGAGATGCCAGGACTAATCAGCTGTGCCTTAAGCAGTGGAGAGGACACTGTTCTGTAACAAGGGTGCAAGATTATTTGTGTTGGGGCCCAGCACTCAGAGGGGTCCTGTTACGTTGCTGACTCTCTGGTTTTGGGCTAGTGTGTTGTCTGCACAATTTGGTACCTTTCCTGTTACACGATGCAGCACCGTCATCCACTGGGTACTGCAAAATACAGTGTCTGAGGGGGCTCATAATAAGTTCATTTTCCTTAGATGTGATGTGTTGCTTTTAACTGGGCAAAAGCAAGTGTTAGAAATTATCACAGGGAAGAATTTCACACCAGCAGGCAAATAAACTGTATAACCTAGGAGGTGTTTCTGTGATTGTAATATTCCTTAGAGGGTAAAAAGCAAGAACCAAAATACGCTAGTCACTGCATTTTGCTTTCATGATGGTTGTTTCAGCTTCCACTCTGGTCCTTCACTGGTACAGCCATAGAGTTTGCCAATGGAAATTAGTTCTCTGAACTTAATGAATGTGAGAGGAGGGGTTTGAAAATTTATGGATACAGTTTTATACTTTGATGTACTGGCATGTTTAAGTTTTATGTAAAATAATTTTGGGCTAGCTTTAGCCCTGGTAGCCAAGCTTAATGGAAAAATCCCTCTGGTCTCATTATGCCTTTAGGTGTATTGTAGGACCAATAGATTTATTGTTGACAAATACTGTCCAATAAAGAACTTCTCTTGCCGTAGTGAAAATATCTTTCAGTTCTTTGCCATTACTTCTTGATTTTTTTATTTTTATGTAGTTTTGCGTAAGCGATGATAATTCATATGTTTTTCACAGAATCTTATGATTGTTGTGGTTGACAGGGACCTCTGGAAGTCATCTGGTCCAACTCCCCTGCATAAGCAAGGCCATCTAGAGCCAGTTGCCCAAGACAGTGTCCAGATGGCTTTTGGATATCTCCAAGGAGGGGAACTCCACAAGCTTCCTGGACAAACCTGTTCCTATGTTTCACTACCCTCAAAGTAAAAAAAAAAAAAAATCTCATGTGTTTCAGTGCATACCCATTGCCTCTCATCCTGTCACTGGGCACCACTGAGGAGAGCCTGGCTCCGTCCTCTCTGTACCCTTTCATCAGGTATTTATACACATTGGTGAAGTCATACTCTTCTCCTGAGTAAACAATCCCAGGTCTCTCAGCCTTTCCTCCTAGGAGAAATGCTACAAATCCTTAGTTTTAACTCCTTCTGATGTAATTCTTTATGGTCTGATTTCATTCATGTACTTAGTAGAAATCATAAAGAGTTTCTGTTTTTTCTTTAAATCCATTCATCAAATAAGCCCTAGATTTGGCAGCTTAGGTACTTTTCAAGGGCTCCTTTAGTGCGTGGCTGTTCAGCAGAAGATTCATAGAATACAGAACATTGTTATGCTCCAGGTTCATCTGTCTTGGAGGTGGACGTTTGATCACTTTCCCAGTTATCTTGTATCTCAAAGGAGTGGGCAAAGGGAGGCTGCATGGGTCTTGTCTTTAAAAAAAAATAATTTAGCAAACATATTTAAGTTTCTAAATTTGTACTTGGAGTGATTGCTGTCCTTCCTATCGAGGTGTTTGGTATCTATGGGTTCTTGAAAATATGACGGATGCTGGCTGAACAGTTATCGCTTGCTGACTGCTGCGTGGTGTTATTTTGTAGCTCACGATTTAATGTTTTCTAGCCTTGCTGGATGAAAAGTCACCAGATTGAAACAGTTTTAATACCCTTTTATTTATTTTTTTTTTCTTTGGAAAATGGCAGTCTTCAAGAAGCAACATGTCACAAAGTCATGTCAACTTCAACACGAATTTTCAGTTAGATGTTTAGCGGAGTAATTTGAAATAAAAGCAGATTTTTAATTTCATTTTGTTCCAAGCTTTCTGTTTTGTTCTGAGTTGCCATACGGCATGCCACATGTTTGCCCCGTGCCATGGTTCAAGTTCATGTTGATCACTTCAGCTCAGCCGTTTGCCTTTTTTCTCTCCTCCGTGAAGGCAGGATTGCTCGTCTCTTGTTTGCCACTGCGCCGTCAGCGGTTACTGTTTGCTTCAGCGGCATCTTCAGAGGATTTCCCCAGCGCGGAGATTGATACTGCTCTTCTCCGTCAGCTGGCTTGCAGCCATCTCTCTTGCCACCAGCCAAAATTTGTCTGTAGTGCCTCTCGTTCAGCAAGTGCTCTGGTATCCAACAGCAGTGCTGCCTTTTCCATGGGGAGCGGAGGCAGCCTTTTAGTTAGCAGAGCAAACTGGCACCGACTTCGTGAAGACTGTCCCCAAGTGGGACAGGGAACAGCAGCAGCAACCTTTTCGAAGTGGCTTAGACTGTGCCTGGAAGGAGGGAGGATGGCGCCGAGGAAATCTCTCCTTGTTTAGTTCCCCATGAGCAGCCGAGGCTGTGGAGGAGGAGTGAGGAAGAGTTATTTTTAACCCTCTTTATTCATCTCACATACCCAGACATACACCTGTAAGGCAGCAGCAAACAGGGCAGCTTGTCACTGTTTCCTTGTCACTGCTGCTCCATGTGCTGCTGTGCTTCATTTGCTGGGATCGAAGGAAAGGTGTGAGGCGTTAGGCAACTTTCTGCATTTATGCAGCTTTGCTCCGCAAATGCTGTGAAAATAGCAGCAGGTTTTGCACCATATTTGCTTTGTTTACTGTTATGTGTGCTCGAAGTTCCCAGAACAATTCCACATGTATATTTTCCATCCTTCTTCATCTGGTGTGTCGCTTGCTCGGCATGGAAGCTGCAGGATTTGTGGGTAGTGTTCATGACTTGTGTGATTGTGGGATCCTAAGCAGGCATACTGAGAGGATTATAGCGTAACTAAAACCTGGTCTACAAATCAGGAATAGACATACTTTTGGCTCCCTTTACTATTGTGTTGCTGTAGCATAATTTTTCATGAGGAGAGGTTGTTTGCCAATCGTTCAACCACCAATTTGTAGACTCAGAGGTCTGCTTATTGTCTGCTCTGTATCTTCTGACTTGCTGGCTTGATCCTTTAGGGGCTGGAGCTTATGTAGGCATAGCCCAGGGGATGTCTGGAGTAAACAAGGTTCCTCACATTCCCCGGGGAGGAGTAAAAGTTAGAAATAAAAATAAATTATCTTTTTGTTTTGGAAAGCAGAAGGTGCTAGGCTGAGCATGGTGACTGAGTGGTGGAGATAGATAGTACTCACTGGCATAGCGCACAGAGCGGTGGGGCTGTGAAGGGGAGTGGATGGGAGTCCTGAAAGAGAACTGCCCACCTGAACTAACAGGTAAAATTCTGTGGCTAAGATCATTCCTGTTTTAAAACTCCTTGGTGTGAGGAACTGGTGACAGATACAGAAGGAAGGCATCTATCTCACCCTAGCGCCAAGGGTTACGGTCCCACTATAGCCCCTATGAAATGGAAAAAATAGAGAGGAATAGACCTTGGGGTTGGGTGGATGGATGGATGGATTGGGACTAGCAGCAACAAAATGTCTCTGAGATTTCCAGCTCAGTGGTGAGCATGGACCTGTTGCCTCCCTGTGTCCAGAAGGAAGCCCTTCTTGTGGCAGATTGCCATCTCCACTTGCCCTACTGCTCAGTGTCTTTACTCTCTACCACCTCACCTTTTCTCTATTTTACATTATTTACTTTCTCTATTTTTTTTATAGAGAGTCAATGTCCCTCCACCTTCCTTATTTTGAGTATTGCCATTACCTACTCAAATCCAACTGTCCTCTAACAGTCCTACTTTTCAGCTCAAAAGAAGGAAAAGTGTTATATTTTGATATTTTCTTCTGAAATATATTGCATACTTTGAAGTGAAATTTTATTTTATTTTGGATGAGGAAATGTTTGTTATCAGCATGAAAATTTTAGATCTCATTTCTGAAACAACAACAACAGCAGCAAAAATGTTTGGACTGAATTTGTGCTGAAAATTTCAAAATCATACCATTTGTCACAAAACAGGAATTCTTATGTCTTTTGTCTGTTAAAAAAAGGCACAGGATCTGAAGGCAGCATTTGTATCATGGAGATTGTTGCAGGACCGATGTCAATGGAATGAAAATTCTCCAACATCTACTTTTTTAATTAGTCATCTTTCCTTCCCCCCTCCCCCATTTGATGTCAGTCACCTATTTATTAGGGAAAAGTTAGGGAGGGGAAAAGTACAGAAACAAATAC
Organism: Baryphthengus martii; assembly: GCA_013396935.1. Classification (NCBI taxonomy): domain Eukaryota; kingdom Metazoa; phylum Chordata; class Aves; order Coraciiformes; family Momotidae; genus Baryphthengus; species Baryphthengus martii. The sequence continues at coordinate 1,925 of VWZK01016432.1, read as the reverse complement.
TTGCTATTCTAAGTTGAGACAAAAAGAAGAGACCTCTCCTACTATTTAAAGTGTAAAAACAACCCAAGAAATAGGCAGTTCCAATGCACAATGTGCCCTTTCTTTTTTTTTTTCCGCATGTGGAACATTACATTCACTCTTTTGAATTTTTATAATAAAATGTACTATTAAGCACATAATAAAGAAAATTAGAAAACAAACAAACAAACAGCCAAACCTTCTTTTGCTATTATGTGTGACTGTTGGCAAGTTCTGGACTCTGTCTACACTGAGTTTCGTACAGAGTGCCACGTCATGGATAGCATGTGTAGTCCCTTTACTTTGGGAGGAGGTTTTATGCAGAATGAGTGCCCTTGTCACAAAAACCTAACTGGATATTTTGGTCAGTGATTGCTGTTTTGATTTCAGTTTCGTGCCAGTGGCATCACTTTGTGGACACTAAAGCAGGAGCGGCTGAGGAAAATACTGCTGTGAGGGGGAAGCCCAGTCTGGCTGTACTAACTTAATCCACATTTTGTGACGATTGGGATGTTTTTAAATATATTTTGTGAAGGCTGATGATGGATTTTAAGCACATACAGTATGTGATCACTTATTTTTTAAAGTCCAAAGCAATAAAGCCATATGTTATTGCCTTGGCTTAGAGCATAAAAGGTGATGGTAGATCTGGATATGAACATGTGTTTGAATAGATATTTTTTAGTTTTCATTTGCCAAGCAGGGACAGGAGAGGTGACTGCAGAGCCAAAGGGCTGAAGGAGATGCTAAAGAGGAAGGTGATGTCTCTAACCTTTGGCTCCCATCCCCTCCCCACAGCAAAAGAGTTTCTTTGAACTTGTTTGATTATACTGTTTTTACTCTACGTGTGTCCTACACTTGTTTAGTACTTTTATGCAGATCGGGACTCATAGTCTGCTCTTATTTTAATCTCATCAGCTGTGTACCACCATTTCACTCAGTGAAGTTACTACGAATTTTTTATAGGTGTAAATGAGATTGAAATTTGACATGCTATTTCCAATTGCTGAATTGAGCTTCAGCATGGTGTTATTTCAAGCATTTGCAATTCCTGTAAGGTTTTTGGTGTCTACAGGACTCTTGCAATGATATATATTTGTGCTTGTACTTACTCTTAGCTTCTGATCCTTTCTTCAATGGATTCATTTCTGCAGTCAAAAAAATCAGCCTAAAACAACCTCTTTGCATCCTCTCCAAAATATGTAAAAATTTCACTAAGCATGTATATATTACATTCAGAGACAGAACTGTTTTAACATTTTTAGAAATTCTTTCATCAGGCTTTGAAAATCTTAGCTCATATGTGTGAAGGGTGGACTTCAAAGTACTCATATTTCAATGTGAATCTGTAAATCTAACTTTAGACACCCATTTCTAAAAAACCTTAGACATAATTTTTCTGTATGCACAGCACTCATGTATGTGCATTCTCTGTGTGTGGAGCATGCGCTTATATTTGTAGATAATATTATGTCAATATAAATGCAAGGAGAGTTGGGCAGTGATCTATGAATCTGATTTCCTCTTACTCCATCCTAAGGCAGCAGTGCAGAAGGCATAAGAAAGAAGAGGGCAAACGGCATCCTGGAGTGTATTAGAAGGGGTGTGGTTAGTAGGTCAAGAGAGGTTCTCCTCCCTCTCTACTCTGTCCTGGTGAGGACACATCCGGAATATTGTGTCCAGTTCTGGGCCCCTCAGTTCAAGAAAGACAGGGAACTGCCTGGAAGAGTCCAGTGCAGAGCCACAAAGATCATAGAATAATACAGTCATAGAATGGTTTAGGTTGGAAAGTACCTCCGAAGGTCACCTAGTCGAACCCCTCTACAGTGAGCAGGGATATCCTAAACTAGATCAGGTTGCCTAGAGCCTTGTCGAGCCTCAAGATGATTAAGGGAGTGGAGCATCTC
>VWZK01016430.1:0-50635 GCA_013396935.1 Baryphthengus martii | reverse complement strand
ATAAAATAAAATAACATAAGAATCGAAGCTGAAGAAAATCATGATTTCCTGGGCCTTTTTGTCAAAGAACTGGGCCAATTTGATGGAAAGTTTTCAGTGACAGGTTGTTTTCATTTTTTATGTTAATTCAGAATAGTACAAGACTAACCTGTGGCAAAATTAAGATTTTTCTGACCTTAGATTTGTCAATGGGATTGGATTTAATTCACTAGCTTTCATACCTAAGGAGGCTTAGATACAGATCAGATTTTAGGCTTTTCATGGGAAGGCCCATGCTAGCTGAAGTGTTGTTCCTTACAGTTGCTGTGCCAAAGACAGTCAAGACTTTGCAACTGTTCTGTATAATGCTTATAAATTCACTTCTTCAAATACTCTCTTAAGTCTCACTCAGTAAATGTACTCCAGGCAGCTTGGAACGTACATCACTCTACTGAACCAATCTTTGGCACTGTGTATTGGGAAGTGCCATTATTTCCAGTCCAATCAGAATGATTATCTGTAATATCTTAAAATATGTCAAAACCCCACAAAAAGGAAGTTAATAAAAATGCTTTTAAACGTCCTTAGGAAGGTCAAGTGCTCTTCTTCCTGTTTTTCTTTCAGAAAAGGGGAGAGGAAATGATATCATCTGATATAGTCATTTAACACAGTTATTTCTTTGTTATTACAACACTTACTAACCATAGGAAAAGAAAAGAGGTGGCTTTTGGAGAAGCAAAGAGGAAAGGGAGCAAGTTTCATCCCTTATTGCTCACCTCAGCAGAAGGTGACTAAACACTGAGCTTGGACATGGTTGTAGGTGTTAAATGATAAATGTAATACTGCAGCTACTTTCCACTCAACTACCAGTCATGCGGGGTCAATCTTGGACACAATTAGGCAGAGCCTTCCCTTTACATAGAGTTTCCTTCACAAGTGTGGTAAAGACACTACCCCAGTGTATATTACTTTCAGACATGATCCATATCAAACCAGAAATAAACTCTTGCAGCATGCTCTGGCAGATCGCTTGCCTGAATTGAACTACTAAGTTTGAAATTGAAATGGGCCCCCCTTGCCTTGGTCGTAGAAAGAGTAAAACATATTAAAGAATTATCTGATTAAACACAGAACCCTATGGGGTTAGTGGTCAAAGAAGGGCTTGACTATATGTAGTAAGTGTAATTCATAGGGCTTTAAAACAGCAGCTTGGCTGAATAATCTCACAACTGAGAGAGGAGGACTAAGGGTATGTAGAACCAGTACCCAGATGTGCAATAGTTGATATTCATGATTTGTGTAAGTCCCATTGGCCAAAATCAGCAAAAGTTGGCAACTCATTTCAGCAAAAACGTTATAGCTAAAAGAAGGTTAAAAGCAAGTTAAGGACCTGTATATCTGAGGAGCTGCATCGTAACATCGGAGTTCTCCACCTGCAGAACCAGGGAAGAGCTTTTCTCCTCCTTTGCTACTGTGCCGTGTCCATCGCTGTGGAGCCATGAACTTAACCTGGAGGCGGGGGCAGCTGTGTGCCATTTTGCAATACAAACAAGAATAGCAGGGTCAACTTAACCTCTAATCTTCCCTTTTTAATTGGCAGCTTAAAGTATTAACGATACCAAGAGACAAAAAACAATAGGCTCTGGAGGTTGTGCAATTGAAATCCAGTTACAGGGCTTTTCAGAGACCAGGGCCTCACACTAGCTCTGAATACGAAGGTGCCTGGCAGTCGGTGCAGAAAAGGACAATAGGCGAAGAGAAGTTGTTCCTCAGTCTTGAAAGTCACACAGAAGGAAGCTGATTGCGACTGTGATTTTGATATCTCATCTGCTAAATCTACTGCTGAAGTCCAGATACTGACATTAGAAACAAAAGTAAGGACAGAAACACGGAAATAGCCAAGCCAAGCCCCCAGAGAAAGGCTGGCTGCAAATGACCATTAGGTAAAATGCATGGAATCATTACTCCTCAAAAGATGTCCTGATCCATCTAAATTGATGTCTTTATTCATGCTTAAATCCCCAAGAATAATCCATCAGCAACACCAGCTCCAGCTTACCCATTAAATCCTATTTGGAATTTAGTGATCAGCACGCCAGGAGAACCATGGACTTCAGTCTCGCCACAGGGCAAAGGAATAATACATTCATAAGCTCCTCTTTTTACGTTGTCCAAACTCCGTACTGCAAGTAGATTAAAATATTCCATCGATTTTGCTTCTTCCTGTTCAATAACTAACATCTGGATAAAGCTCGCTGGTTGAAAAATAAATAGTGGGTCTGTGACACTTGCTAACCAAACCGACTATGAACAAAACGTGTCAGATCGTAGTGTCATTGCATTCCAGGGGCGGGGGAGAATACCGCCTTTGTGCACAATAGCGTTTATACTTTGCCATCAAGAATTCAGAGAAGAGACACCAGCTTAAGCTTTAGTACCACCAATGGTTTTAGTTTTTAATCAGCAAGTACATTTATTCAAGGTAAAGATGGGTAATGGATAAAATCTTAGTTGAATTGTCTTAGCTGAATTAAATTCATTTAGCTATTCTCATTACTGGACATCTCTATGATTTTGATATAATAATTATACTTTTTAATATTCTCCTTGGGCAATACGAGAACACAGATTAATAGAAAGAAGTGTAGTTTTGGAGGGAGTTACAGAAAAAGGTGCAGCTAAAGTCTGTGAGAGCCTACAGCCCCTGGCCTACGTTCTTTGTACTTATGTTGGCCTTCAGGCCATTTTTGTGGACATTGGTGAGGAAGACTGTTCTGAGACTTCAAGTTTCACATACCAGTGCAGGAACCTGGAAGATTCCCTCCAGGAGGGAGAACTCTTCATAAACTAAGAATTAGCTTTAGAGGAAAACTTTGCTATTTAGGTATAACTACTGGAATTCACTACTCCCAGAAAGAAGTCCTGGTCCATCCATACTGATGCCTTTATTCATATTTAACTCTCCAAGACTAAGCCGTCAGCAGCACCAGCTCCATCTTACCTATTAAATCCTATTTGGAATTTAGTGATCATGACAGGAGAATGGGTGCAAGCTGGAACACAGGAGGTTCCACTTAAACTTTAGAAGGAACTTCTTTACAGTAAGGGTGACAGAGCACTGGAACAGGCTGCCCAGGGAGGTTGTGGAGTCTCCTTCTCTGGAGACATTCAAGACCCGCCTGGACACCTTTCTGTGTGATGTCATTTAGGTTCCTGTTCTGGCAGGGGTATTGGACTTGATGATCCTTCGAGGTCGCTTCCAATCCCTAACATTCTGTGATTCTGTGAACCAGGAATGATGCTTAGAAGGACAAACCAGTTGTGAGGAAATGCGTTACTGTTCTCTGTAGCAGTGAGCTGATGAAGGAGTAACCCGATAGTTGGTTTGCTTAGCGATTGTTACAGACCCAGTCGTTTGGGCTTTTTTTCGCCCAGTTAGCTCTAACCAGATATTAGAATTACTGAATAAGAAGAAGCAAAATTGCTAGAATGTTTCAACCTAGAAAAACAATTTAATTTAGAAGAAAGTGTGGTTTTAATGGGATATAAGTGTGGTTTATATCACAATCTAAGTGTGGTTTAATGGGACAAACTTAAGCAGTTCTGTTTTGTGTATCCTGCTAATAATGTTATTTTCTTTGTAGGAATGTAGTCTGTTCTACTCTAAAAGGTTCTGCCTCCCCTGTGTGAATGAAAACCTGAAGGCCTTTCCTTTGGAGATACAAGAAGATGTGGATAAAAGGAAATCCCAACAAAAATCCTTCCCCTGTGAAAAAACGGATACAAAAATGTAAATAAATACTGAAGAAACGAGAGAGTTCTTTGGCTGGAGTTTCTCTTCTCTCCTTTTGGAGACTATCATGTTGCTCCTTTTAAAGAAGTGACCTTCATCAGCTCACTACTACAGAAGACAGTAACACATTTCCTTCCAGTTGGCTTGGCTTCAAACATCATCATGCAGCGGCTGCCGTGCCAGCTGTATGGTGTTGAAGAGCCAGAAAGAAAGGCAGACAAGCCTGTTGTCACCATGTAAAATGCATGTAGTCAAAAACCAAACAGTGTATAGCCTAGGAACCATGTCCAGATTTTCACATTTGCTATTTTAGTGCTCTGTGTCGTTCTTGATACTCCTACAGTGTTAGGAAAGTCTGAGGCAGACTTATTTAATTCAATATACATTCAAAAAAGTCAATATAGACCAACTGTTAACCTGACAGTGCTGTGCTGATAAGATTACAGTAGGCAAGGAATTCAAAGCTTCGTTTTTAAGTCTAAAATAAAACTTGCTAGAAAGTGTTACAGATACCCATAGAAATATCTAGATTCTTCAAGACTGTAATCTCAGTACTATCACAGCATTAAGACTTCTGAAGGTAGGTGCTCTTAAAATAGCAATCTAATAATAATTATTAAAAAAAAAAAGATGCTTACAAGTCACTTGCACTTGCAGTCACTTCCCAGTCAATCTTCCAGTCCATGTCAGTAAAATATATGTCTAGTTTATGCTTTACAAGTAAAGATGAATTCCTTTCCTCTCTTCCATCACTTAATCTGGAAATAGAACATTTCCATTAATAAGCTAGTTCTTTCCTAAAGTGGACACTTAAATTGCAGCTAGAATAGGGATTTCAGAAACATAGTTTCAGTCAAAAAAATGGTAAAAAATTGTTAGAGAAACAGCTGCTTGTTTAGGTGAAAAATTAGCTTCACATTATCTGTGTTGACTTTGTCTTAATTATAAGGAAGATTTAGGTGGCATTTCTGTAAAACTACTTAGTCACACACTTTAAGGATATGTCTAGAATGCTCAAATCACATTATTTACTCAAGCTTTTGTTTGTCGTTTGTTCAGAACCTGTTAATGCCTTGTTTAACATCTCCTTTTTTCTCAACTCTTTCATCCCTATCCTTTGTCATATGTCAACATCTAAACGTGATCATTGTAGTAGAATGAATCATGTGTCTGTTAAAAGAAGTCAACATTATTTCAGCGAGTTATTTTTAGTTCTATAGGACGTTTGAGTGTCCTAAAAATTTTACTTTTTTTTCCTTAAGCTAGTATATTGGTGTCCTCTGTTAAGGACTGGAATTTCTTGCAGTTGCTGGAGGAGCGACAACAGACCTATTTAGTGTCCTTTTCAAGCTCTAGGTGCTTTAAGACGTAAAATAGATATGCATCTTATTTGTAGAGAAAAAAAAAGAGATGCACCTTAGAAATCAACATTACAGATTCCATTTTGCAGTAACAAGAGTACTCTTTCAAAGAAAGTGATATTAAACTTATTTAAAATGGGTAGCATTAAATTTCAGTGTCATGTTAGACATACTGACTTTAAAAGTTGTAGTGTATCTGTCTGCTCTCTACAAATAATAGAGGCATAGCCTATGCTAAAACCACAACTGTAAAGAGAATGAGAGCTGCTAGAAAGAGAAGCACAGCACTTTTCCATCTTAAAACTAGTCTTGCAAGCTGGGAAAACCCAACGTAGGTATGTGAGAGCACATAATATGTTTATACCAGCAAAAGTCTTTCTAAAACATTTTATTTCTTGTATTTAACAATGTTTGCAGCAGGTTGTATCTTAACTCTTAGCTTGAAAATAGGTTTTAAGAGCCTGACTGGTACAGATCCCATCTAATGAGAATGCGCTTTTCGGTTGGTTGTGTCACATGCAAGTCTGTTCTGGGACTGGGAGGTGCACCCACTAGTGTGCTGGGAGGGATCCGGTGTCTCGGAACTGTTAAATTAACTGCAGATAAATTAATGCATCCATTTGCAATCATTCTCTTTGCCATGATGATAGGAGAATCATTTAAAGCCCTCGGAATTACCCTCTTAAGTACTTGCTAAGTTGAGCTGGAGCGGGGATAGACTCAGTATTGAAAGGGCACAGAATTTTTAATTTGGCGCAATACAGCTCATATATTTATCAACAACAACAACAACGAAAAAGCCAAGTTAAAGATATCTGTGCTCCGGTCACCTAGTTAGGCATACCTTTTAGGAGAAGAAATGTATACTTTCAGCAAGTTCAGTAGCCCAGGAATGTCAGATATGTTCTGTCATCTCTGGGCTGTGCTTTAGGGGGCTGATCTACATGCAATTTGATTATTTCCTGGAATGATAAAGGATTATCATCTGTGCCCGACTATTCAAACTTATATTTTCCACATTCTCCTGTTCCCAATGAGCATGAGCATTGTGGTCTCTGTATGGTAATGTTCTGGTATATATGGGATTTCACAGACTGAATGTCATGCTCCAGCTTACCAGCCATGAGGCTTACTCTTCAAGATACGCACAGCCTTTACAGTTTGGGTTCATCAGGTTCTCTGAGTACTTTCTGCTGCTCAAAAGCAGGCAAAAATCAGGCTCCTCAGCACATGTGATGAAAAAAAATAGGATTTTTTTTACCCTCTGCTGTAATTTTCACTTCAGCACGTTTTAACAAGCTTTTTGAAGGAAAACAATTATCTGTGACATATTCTCCCAACTGGTTTAATGGAAGCCATGCTCATCAGATTAGTTCGTACACTACACTTCACGTAGAAATGCATTCAGTGCTCGTTGAATCCAACAAATGTCTCAAACTGGTCATGCAGTCAATGACAGTGGAAGGACACTGCAGGACTGTGGGTCAGCAGGCAAACTAATGATATATATGTATAAATACATATAATGTATGTGCTGTATATATGTATGTTAATACACACATTCCTAATCTAAAAGGCACGTCTAATTGTAAATCCGTAAGCATCAGCACTTCGAAGATGCTTCAAATATCATCCCCCTCTTAAAAAGTCCTTGCAATGCACACATCTTATTATGTAGTAAACATACCAGTACAATTTGTTAACAGATATTTGATGCTGACCCCAACAAATCTGGGCACTGATCCCACCAAAGGTTCCTTATCCACTCTTGTTCACTACTAAAAATCTGTATGATCACTCCCTTGTGTAAAGTTAAGCAGCTGTGTGTTCTGAAGCAGGGCTTTGTATACCAAATCAAGGCAAATCAGGTTAAGGCAAAATCATTCAAGTTCTTCATTACAGCAGAGGAGCACAAAACACATGTTCGTGCCCCAGGTACTGTCGCAGAAGGAGCGACGGGCATTGCACCATTCCCAGGTGTGCCAGCACCCTGCACTCCCCAGGTCCCGATTCCGCAAACATTCACACAAGCTATCAGTGGAGATTGTAAGTGCTTCTACAAGAGGGCAGAACAGAACTACTTTCATGTACATAAAAGCTACTCGTGTGCGCACGGTCACTGAACGAAGGACTCTGTTAAGACTTGGCAGCTGCTTTGGATAACATACAAGAGGCAGCCAGCAGAGGGTAACAAATACGTTTGTCTCAAAACCATGACGTTACAGTGAATTACTTTTCTGGAAAAGATTAGTACAAGTCATTAAATTGACTTTTAAAAATATTTTATTTTTTTTTTTAAAACCATTAAGGCAAAACTGTATTTCAAATTAATTGTGTTTACATTCAATCTTAAAGGATGACTTTTTTTTTTTTTTTAAAGCACATAGGTTCCTACCAGTCTCTATACAAACACTATGAATTCAACCGTGTAATTTTAAGGAGGCAGGAAAAAGTCAGAATGTAAAGAAGAAGAAAAATGTTTAGTTCAAGTTTTTTCATCCTAGTTCAGTAGGCTGGTAACATTTTGAGAATGCATCATCATCTTTAGCTACACGTAATTTTTACATTCACAAGTGCAAGACAAGTTGTCTTTCCTATAAAACCCTGTGAGACCAGGGCTTCCATTCTTTCTTGAAAATCTCATTTGCATTGTTCTGACAGAAAGAAACTTGGGAACTTGGCTTGAATTAGTGGCATTTTACTGAGAAACGAGCATTCCATGAGAATTAGGTTTGACTACTCCCTGCAAGAAATGTCCGCTCTTTGTACATTCCGTACTTACTGTAATAAAACGTACCCCAAAACTCTTGAAAACATAGGTGATGGGAAACAATGATTTTTTTTTTTTCTCTAATATTGATATCTTGATTTAATTAAAGATTTGTTATCTCTAGTGATTAGCGTTTGGCAACGTTAAGAGAAATGTGCTTTTTTGTGTCATATCAGGTAACAGACAATTTAAGATGTGATAAAAGCTTCTAACATCATGATGTAATTAAACTGTTGTGTTACATTCCTGAAGAAAATTTAGAGCAATTGTTTGTAAAAGCGGAGCAGTATGAAATGCAACTCAACTAAGAAGCCGATAAACAGGCATTGTCAAACAGTTGAGGGGTGTTCTTGTTAAAATCCATAATACTAAAACATCGGTTAAATTTGTTATTACTAAAGAAATAACATAAAGCCATAAATGTTCTTCCACTTCTGAAACCAGAGGAAGATATTTGTGGCTACTGAGATGGAGCCGTGGCTTCACACGTCCACCTATCCCACAGGATTCCTTTCCCGGGGGAGAGGGATGAATGACTCAGAAGCAGCTCCCTCCCACTGTCTGCAGAAACACCACCAGCAGTCTGCTCAGCAGGCGCTGCTGGCGGATCCCTGCAGGTACCCATCCCAATACAGACACGGCACTGCCAACAGTTGTCTTACTCCCAGGAGGGCAAAGGCACAGTGTCTCCATGAAGGCAACCCCACGGTGCCGCGTGGCAAATCGTACCTAGACTATCTAGATGTGCCAGAGGTAACGAAGCGTGGACTTGAACAGCACTTTGCATGGTTACTTGCATATGAATCACCCACCAGAAGATTTGCTTAACTCTCTTGCAGTTTCTGTTGCACATCACAAACAAACATTTTGATTATACTGTGCTCCTACGCGGTAGGAGTTGAATGCCGTACTTTTATGTTGCCAACATTTTGGTTGGTTAGTATTTTCCTGTATCACCAATCTTTTTCTCTTTTCAGTGCAAAGATTGCCGTGAAACTTCTTGCATTGATCATAAGGCTGGTGTCTTTTCCACAATAGGGATTACTGTACCTGAACATCCAACCTGAGAAAATATACCAAAATACCTAAAAGTGATTTTAAGTATCCTATGCTTGATCTTGCAGTCCTTATTTAAGGCCTAGCCTGTAATCAGATTAATCTCTTTTGTGCACGCAGCCTATCCCCTGGGCAGAAGCAACTCATCTGAAATCGAGGCCCTTGCAATAGCAATCGTGTTTTGAAACATCCTTGCCATGGAATCTGACAAGATCAACTAATATGATAAAGGAGTTCAAGAAAACAAACAAACAAACAGCTTCAGAAGCTGAAGATTAAAAAACTCCCCTGTAAGCGCATTAGAGAAAACAAGAGGAACACCCTTGCCCTAGGATGGGTTTAGTTAACAATGAATTTGTATCACATATTTACAGTGTGAAGTGACATAGCTGTTAGTACCTTTTATAGGTTTTTTCCATTTCTGCCTATGAAATTGAGTCAAGAAGTAGCTGTAGGTTACAAGAAGAAAGTCCAGAAGAGCTTTTACAAATATGACACAAACAATCTTGGTAGACAATACGCTTGGATGGTGACACTAATCAAATGATTAGTGGGATCTAAAGCAATGCGGGGAACTAAAACTTTTATCTGTTACAAATAAAATGCAGTAAGCATAAATCATTGCTGGAACATTTGTAATAGTTATATTATAGTGTGCTTGCACTAGCTGCTAGGGTTTGACTATGGCAAAATGAAAGGTAGACTTTTAAAAGGTAACTGTTCCTATATCAGAATTCATTGGCAGGAAGGCTGTAGGCACAGATTGTCACCCCTGAATCTCAGGGCACTGAATCCCTATGAACAGATTCATGTCTGCTTAAAATCATAAAAAGGCTCCCGTAAAAAGGCCAATAATGGTATTTCAACGTTCGGTTTTGCTCTGCCAAATCACGTTATTTTAAAATACGTCTATAAAGACTGCAGATCAACCTCAGTGCAGGTAGTAGAAGATAATCCCGATTACAGGTTGTTATTTCTAGTAAGCCACAAGTCAGTTCCTCAGAAGGTATCAGTAACGGAGTACTAACAGAATGTAGCTCTTTTTTCTTTTCAGACTTTGAAGGAAAACTGCCGTGCTGTAAAGCCAAGATGAACTTAGTTCTATAAACTGGTTTTCATATTGGTGAATTTGAGTTGAAACATTAAAAATATTAACTCGATTTTGGGATTACAGTTCTTCCTCACCTAGACTTACTTTTATTAAAATTAAGTAAGTCTGTGTTCTATGTGAAAATGTATTTTTAAATTTTGTTACAGTTGTCAATACCAAACACTGATAAGTTGCAGAATTTGTGATACTTCGTCACAAATAATACAATAATAAAGACCAGACAGGAATAAATAGCGATTTGTCTTTGACTTCAGGCCCATTGTCTTCACCCCATAGAAGTAAATCTTTCCTCACCGTACAAAAGGGTTCACAAGATAAAGTATGAAACAAGAAATTAAATTAAATAATATACGTATTTTTTCTTAAAGCACCTCTGTAATATAATTTAGTGAAAGTTTATACCTTGCAATTATATTCTTGTATTTTACAAATTGAAATATGAAGAAAAGGTATTACATTAAATTAAAAAATTTCACAATACATAACAATATCAATAATCTTAGATCAAACCCACATATAATTTAAATCACTAGTAAAAGAAGGATAATAAAGCTGATTAAACCTAGATAAAAAAATTATATGCAAATTATTATCAAGAAAGGACTTGAGATAAAAGCAAGCACCAGATACCACACTGCACCTTACACGTCAACACTTACTAAAGCATTAGGCTTTTCAGGGAAGGACCGTTATTTGTAAGACCTTCTGCTTAACAAAACAACTATGACAACTCTGCCAATGCATTTGTTAAACGTAGTTGCAAACTTTCAACTAAGTAATGGGGATGCTTTGAAGGAGAGACAGAGCTGAAATTGCTCCTCTTCAGACACAGTATCGGCAGCTACAGTGTCATCTTCTCCATTTGGTTTGTCTGAGGTGGTGCGTAAGTCATCCAGGCTTTTCATTAGAAATAAGGAGGAAATTCAGGTTTAGTAGTATGTGACCTAGCTCTCGTGATGAATAAATCTCCCCAAGTCTTAGCAGTTTGAACAAACAAACAAACGTTTAGATGCTTATTATAAGCTCTTTGATTTGCAAACTTGTGCTAGCTCTCTCATGAGAACGGACTTAGTGCAACTGCTGGTATTTCCTAAATCTGTGCGGGCCAGAAATAATGCAAAAATTATGCTCTTTGGCAACACTTCAGCCTTCTAGCAGCTGGCTGGAACCAAAGCACAAAGGCACACAGAAATGGCAATTAAATAAAAACGATTTCTTTAAATGCAAAGAAAGATTTGATTTCTGTAAGTGGGAAACTTTCCTGCCTATTGTCCATCATTTTATGTTTAAAACAAAAGTGGGACTCTGAAATTTAAAAAGGAACAAAGTAACAGGTTGTTTTTTTTAAAGGCAGTTGTGTGCTGTTACACAGAAGACAGTACAGCTTTCAAGAAAATACTTAAGGAGGCAAAAACGAATGTCAGATTTCCCTAACACTTGACACAAAACCTTCTTTCCCCTGCCCCTTTGTCATAGTACCGAGGGCATCAATAAATAAATAAAAAAAATCATCTGAACAACCTTCAAAAACGAGTAAGCTGTAGATTTGCCGAAAACTTAAGTCATACCATTTCTTCCTAGGACTTTTTTTCTAGCCATCTGTTGTCTCTTGCCTTAAGCTGTTTGTGGGTACCTAATTACTAACCAGTTCTTCAGTGCTATGAGAGTAAAGTGAGTTATGTTCGTAAGAATCAGATCAAAACTACACCTAACAAGCCAGTCAATCTTCAATGAATTTTTTAATCCTAAAATCTGATCACTTTATTTCTCTCCATAGAATGGGTATTTTTAAACATGAGAAGGTGGAGAGGCTGAAGGCTCCTCAGTACTAGATGTCGAACTCATTCAGATTTCAAACTTCAGAAAAAAGGAAACAAATTAAGTCATTTTGAAATCTTATTGGCAAAATCCTGCTGCAGTCACCTACTGAAGTAGAGAATGTACTTTGTCCAAAGTGTGATGTAGAAATTAAAAACTCTTTTCCCTGTTAGTGCTTGGGAAGTGAATCGTCTGCCCTGTGTGGTTCTCTGAAGGGTGTGTAGGTGTGTGCACGGTTCAGCAGTGTGGACAGTGGAATCCATCCAGAATTTTAAGATATGTTAATATCTTGTTTATAGTCCTGTAATTCAGAGGTGTTCTTTCCTTTTTTTTTTTTTTTAAATAAGGGTCTGCAATTTAATTTAAAACAGAAATCAAACTTCAGTGTCCAAGGAACTAGTAAAAAAAACGCTTGCTGGTTTTCAAATAACAAAAGAAAATGAATCTGGAACAGGAAAAATACAAATTATGCATTTTCCTAATGCAAATAATAGGAAGGTGTTACAAGCATGTAATATAGCTAAACATTATGCCTTCCACTGGAGGATGCTGTTCTCAAGTCCTTATAATTTTGCTGAGAATTTAAGTTTTTTAGAAGCTTAGCCACTTCAGAGAACTAGAGTAGGAAAAATAGTTTTTATACCACACTGACTGTGCCAGATTTTCCTGAGAAACTTCAGTACACCCAAACTATGGAACACAACTTTGAAATTTGCCCTTCGAAAAAAATCTGAGCTTTGGGGGATCAAAAAAAAAATTAAAAAAAAAAATCAGCTATTACTTTTTTTAGAAGATAAACTTAAAACAGTTGGCTATTTGGATTTCAGTATGCCATCACAGAATGGCTGATATTTTGTCTGTTTTTTGAGTAAGGAATATTGCATATCAGTTATTTCAGTGCTGAATGTCTTAGGCCTAAACCCCACAATTTCTTAAGTGAAACATGGCTGACTGAAAGAGCAAAGCAGCATTGCTGCTAAAATCCTCTTGTTGTTTCTGAGGACGTACTACGTGCTGCTGTAAGACACACAAGACAGCCCATTTCTCATCTGCTGTTTCCTGATAAGATCAAAAATGTTCTCTTAACGAAGCAGTAGAAGGACCTGCAACGTAAGGCCTATTCTTCCTGTTGCCAACTGGCAAAAGGGAAGGGTCGAGAGTTTTGTGCACGTGCGCTTGTTGTTTCTACCCTGCCCTAGCTGGTGACCAAATCTGACACCTATGCTTCAATGTTTGACACTAAATATATCTGACACTAAAACCTCTGCTAACGACCATCGCCTGGATAAATACCAAACTGCGTTTAAACCTGTAATTTATCCAGTGTCTAACCATGCCAGTGGGCCTGTAAAGAAACAAGTGGTGTGACTAAAATACGAGTTATAGTATGGTGTTCTCACTTTATCGATCTTACTGAATTCTTGCAATGAAGCTTTAAAATTCTGAACTCTTCAAACATGCTACAATAAAACAAGTACAAAGTGTCCTCCTGTGCCACTGAAAGCTTAACTATTGTTAAAATGCTACGACTGGCTCCTGAGATCTTTGTGTTATGAAAAAAAAAAAATAGTAAAATAACATAATAAAAACATTGTTACCTTATTAAAAAAAAAAAAAAAAAAAGGGTAAAAGAAATAGCACAGTGTCTTGCATGCAACAAGCACTTCTGTGTAGTACTCTGATAAAAGATCCTGTAAAATGGCAAAGTCAGTTTCCTTATGGCTTATTTTGCATCAGGATTAAGTACTATTGTAAAATCGGAGTTTGTTTTCAGAAACGTGATAAACTTGCTCTCAACTGTGCTCTTTTTCATAATATTACACAATCGACACGTACAAATGCTGTTCTTCGTAATACTGTCACCCTACCCACTATGGCTGTATGGACAAGGACAAAATTTGGTGAAACGATCTAGCTAATACTTCTACTGACAAGGCCTAAGAAGGAATAGAAAGAAATATATCTGAGTGGATAACTGGAAAAAATGAAACAGTGTATTCATCAGAAAAGTAAACAGGTCTGAACAACTCCATACCTCCAAGACACTTGTCAAGAAAGGAGGTCCTTTCCTCTATAATCATTACTTCATAGTAAGCTATGACTGCACTAGAATGCTGAGCAGATGAAATTCTTTTTTTTTCTGGACTAGGATCAGATTTTTCAATCTTTCCAAAACTCTTTCTAATTCCAAATAGTATTTTAAAGTTAAAACTGCATCTTGAGATATTCCAAGTTCCCTAAAATGCACATGGTAGGATATATTTTTCCTCAAGGACATTTTTCCTATTTCCCTAAGACACTTTTGAAAAAAGGATTCCATCACTTTATCACATTTACTCTTCAAGGAACACCCGAATGGAGCATCTCTGCTGTATTTTTGATAACTCTTCCGATTTTAATTAATTTCACAAAAGAACTATCTTTTAAACATGCTAATCCTAAAGTATACCAATGTAACACTATAAGAAGCTGTACTGTACTTCATAGGAGTAAAGCAGCAGCGAATCAAAGGTCTTTCAATTTTTTTAGATGTGTACATATAGTAATATCCAACCATTTGATACACCTAGACCGATTGCTGTAAAAAAAAAGTGTTAGTTGGTTCTCAGTAATTAGCCAAAAGTGCATAATCTCTCTGATTGTGCATGTATCTGGAGAGAATTTGCTGAATTGATTATATTAATTCTAAAATGACTAAGCCGAGAGGAAATACAATTTTGTTCATTTCTGTTACTTCACATTCTGATTTATTATTCAGATATGTATTCCTTACCAATCTTCAAATTTCCAAATGAAAACCCCATTCTAAGACACTTCATGAGCGCTATGATCAGTATTCTTCTGCAGAACTCTTTCAAAAGAAGATAAAAGATCCCAAACCAGAAGTATTGTAACACTCCAGTTACCCAGCTTTTAGATGTTCACGCTCCAGGCTGAGTGAACAGCAGATAACTGTGCAAGTAGTTTTGCTCCCATCTGTAATTAGTATTGCTCTTGTCTTTAAATATTGTGGAAAAAAATACTAAAAATCCTTAATACATATCCCTGTAGATTTCCTGTAGTAAAGGGTGTAAATGTGCATCAGATTCAGTCTTCTTAATTATCTGAACAAGTTGAGCATGCTCTGTGACAAGTTGTCGGAGGTCAGCCATTTTTTGGAGAAGTTTCGGGAAGAGGAAGATGTCATCAGGGTGGTTGGTTTGCAAGTGAAGTTTCAGTACATGCACAATGCTCTCCTGCATTTTTTCAATGTGTCCTACATTTACAAGACCAGGACGATCTGTTCACAAAACAAACAAAAGAATACATGTCATAATTTTATAATTATTTTTTAAAGTAGGCTACTTTATAGATTCCATATGGCAGGCTACATATTATACATGGAGGGCAATGAGGCTCAAAGTGAATCTTTAAAATAATAAGAAAAAGAAATAAATTAGTCTTCTTTATCCCTTTTGCCAAGGTTTTATCAATGCTCACAGTTATTTGAGGAGAGATTTCACACTACTAAATACAACCCATGAAACCAAAAACACCCAAACAAACACACCACCCTTTCAACCCCCGAACCAGCAGAATATCCAGCCTAGGAATCCAGTTCTATATTCTTTATGTCCTCATAACAGAATTTGAACAGTAAGAATGGGGAAAAAAATAAAATAAAATAGAAAAAAGCGTGTGGCTACTTCTAGAGAGTTCTTGAAGTTTGGTAGCAATACCGCAAGACATAAACATAGGCTTTCACTCTTGGTTCCCACACGTATATCACCATAGCACAAGCTATTGACAGGACATAGAGAAGCACCTATGAAGAATGTTTCGTTCTTTCTAGTGTATAATCTCATTTTCAGCTGCTTACAGTCCTATAATACCTTCAACTCTTCAGATCAAACTTCTCTGTAACATGCCTGGGACAAACTAAATACATTTCTTGAAAACTTAAGCTAGTTCAAAGAAGAAGGATAGAGGGGGCGGGGGGCAACCCAAATACCAAACACAACATTTTGCCTGCAAAGAACTCTCTTGACTTTTGAAAACACCAACATACCAACATATTGTGCAAAAGTAATTCAGGATTTGATGGGAATTTGCTGTCTAAACTAGCACATGAAGCTTCTGAAAGTCTACAGATTGTATCTCTCTCTGTATAAATTGCTGAAGATGCAACCAGGGCAGTGAAACATCCTATGAGTTTGGCAGAATGCAAAAAAGGCAGGCGCAAGCAGTTGTTGGAACTTTCTTGATCTTTTATTTCCCTTTCTCAAAATGTTTATGTTTTGAATTTAACTTTAAATATGAATGTATTTCCTTTCTGGAGGAAAGAAAGTACTGCAAATTGTTATTACATTTGTGTTCCTTTTCTCACAAAGAGTTCAAACAGGCATGAAAAAAAAAAACCACAAAACCAAACAAATCCAAACCCCATATCCTCAGGCACTGTGAAATAATGAAAAAAATTTACTGTCAGCTATTTATTTTAATTAGCTAAGTAAGCTGGTTTTTTTGAAAACACCCTGTGATATTAAAATCAGAGCACAGGAAGTGCATCAGAGCTCTGCATTGGTGCAGAACTCATTACATGATGCAATCAGCAAGTGTCAAAGATGAGCAAAGCTGTAATATCCACCTGTCTCTAGTCTCATTAGATGATATTTTTCTGCCCATCTGACAGATGCAATTACTGTTTCCAACCCAGCCTTAAACATAAAACCCCCAAATCCTCCAAATCCCATGTAAACTCACAGCAACGCTCTTTACATCCCACTTTTGAAAACAGAGAGTAATTAGACCTCTCTGTAAGTGAGGCTAAACTAATTCCAAGCATGTCTACAATTCTACAAAGCAAAGTACAGGATCAAGACTATTGACAGTTACACAGTACCTTGCACAAAACATGCTAAAAGGGTAGATGACATCGTCAGTGGTAGAATCGAATCTTTAAGAGATAAATAAACTTCTCCACCAAAATTATGAATTCACTTGAAGAAAATGTAAAAATTTACTCCCTTAAAGAACAGATACATAGTGCTTACCTCCACAGCAAATGATGGCAGCAACAAAAAGAGATATATCACTATCATCCAATTCCAGTGCATTGAATTTCATTGCAAAATCAAATTTTGGCTCCATTATATCACAGAAGGGCTTTCTCAGGCTTTTCAGGAACTCCCGGGTTATAAAACCATTTCCATAGGCTACCAGCATCCCATCTTTGTTCATCACAGATGCTAACATGGCAAATATGGCTTCATAAACTCCATATTTTAACAGCGTCACTTGATCGTTCAAGTCAAGATTAGAGAAGCCAGGGATAGATTTGGCAAATTCAGTAAGTTCTGTGACAGTTTCTACAGACGTACACTGGCAGCAGTGGAAGATTCGAACTTCTGCTTCCTTGTTCTGAATTCCATTGGCTACCAATTTTGCCACCAGAGTCTTCTCTGCCATGCACAAGGTATCCATATCGTGTATAACAAATGGCTACAGAGAAAAAAAATGCTAATTCAGTTACAAGATAATGGTTATTAATCATTGGTTTCCTAAAGCATAGGAATTCTGATAAACTTTTAACTTTCATGCTAATCGGTCTTGAACTATCAATAAACCATGAGTTCTTTCATATTTCTGCATAAAGAGAAACCAGGTAGTACAGCACTATGAACGGCAGTATCTAAGAACAAGTCTGCTCTGCAAACAACAATGCAAACAGTAAAATGAAAATATGCATGATGTATCTTTAGTCTAGTTTTAGGTAGTTGTTACAGTGAAGATCCAGAAGTACTGTGCTTAGAATGCACATATGCATCTCAGAGCAAGTCCCAGAAGGTTCACAAAAGACTTGTATTACCTTCTCCAGAAGTCCGGGTTATTCTGCCTACACTCCTATCGATTCCTAAGCTAACTACACTTGATGCACATCATGATGCTTTCCTGAAGTATCCTAGGGGGAATACAGACAGTCATTTAAATATAGGACAGCATATTTGCACAAGAATGTGAACCCTGTACTACTGTGTTTTATTATCAGGTTTTCATAAGACTATGTCCCAGCTGATCTTCTGCAGAAATTCAGCTCATCTTTCTAGCTACAGTTAGTGCTAAGCCATCGCTAAACCCAGAATCCCACTACAATATCAGACAACACAGAATTTCAGTCTTCACCATGGTCTTTTCTATAATCCCTTTAATTTAAAAAGGTACATGCATTACAAATGGATGAGTCAGTCTCTTAAAACATCACACTAAAAAAAAAAAGCATTCAGACTTTCTCAAGAACAATCACAACTCAAAAATATTTTGCTACGTGTCTGAAGAGCAGTAATCAAAACCGGGAACAATTCACTAAAGAATAAAACCCAATGCTTCCCAGCCTACCGAAGTCATGGCAATTGACCTTGAACGTAAGTCTATTTCTATAAACACTAAGTAAAGCACCTTCCCTGTGCTCTTTTGTTCACTTCAAATGAAATATCATGAGGAGCACCCAGTATTCTGTTAGAAACTCATAGAACTCACTTATTTCACTTAGAAAACTGTCAAACATGCTGGTTTCCCACAGTTGTCCACTTTTTAAACATTTATGGCAACTACACATTCCATCTCACTTAAGTTATACAGAACAGGACTTTCTATGTGTGTGTGGATATGAGCGGAAAGTGGCAAAACAATTAACTTACCACAAATAAACCCTTTAAAAAATATAGACTGTCTTGTAAATCTTTTTGGAATGTATCATCATTTCACTATGCAGAAAATAGATATGGCCAAGGAATTAGGAGCCATATTTAAAAATGATACCTTGTTATCAGGAAAAACGCTAGTTCATTCTGAAATGAATTACAGAAGTGCCAAGAATTAGGATTCACTGAAACCAACTATTAATGCACTGTTGGGTGCATTACTAATTACCAACAACAGACTCTTTTTTTTTTTTTAATGTATTTTTCTGTCAAAAAGTCCAAAGAAAATTAAAATGTTTGTTTTCTCAAGAGATGGTGAAACAGCTTAAAAACCCTCTCCTCTTCCTTGCGTACTGAAGAATGAGGAAGCAGCCTGTTTATACTATACGAGGTCTGATTCCTCATTAATTTTCACTTGTAAATTCACCAAGACTCACGCAAGCCACTATTAGCTAGTCAATCGGATGACTAGAATCTGAGAGCCTTGATCACGTCAATGCAAACAGAAGAATTAGGATACAGTGACCTAGAATCCCTGCAGGTATGATGCACATTGCAACTTATGATTCTGACACGTGGCAACAAGCCTGAAAAGGACTTTATGCAGGTACCTACTGGTAAAGTGTTACAGCATGGATATTTACTGCAGGTTTATGCCAGCTGGTACCCCAAAAAAGTTTAAGCCCGTGCTTGATTTTAAGCATCTCTTTAATCCAATGGAAAAGACTGGGCTTATTCTTACGTCTTTTAATGTAGCCAAGCCTGTTTGCTCGGCTAGACTAGACTATAATGTGCCAAATTTCCTAATTTAGAAGACAGCTTGCTTACAATCGTTGTAACACTCATCCCTACAGCTACATGGCTTTTATTATGCAATACGCAAAACCTCTTCCCTGCAAATTTTTACAGAAAGTAAAATTGTTGTTTAAATAAGATACTTATCTTCTACATATAATTAACATAAATCACAACAGTTTTTTTTTAAATATGCATAAAGAAAAACAAGTAAATCCTAACAATGGTTACATAATCGCATGTGCAAACAAAAAGGCAGTTAAGTAGCATTAGGCAGACCCTGGCTAAATTATCTTGAAAGAAGAATAACCTCTACAGCACACGTGTCTTCACAATCTTGCCTGTTTTGCCCTTTCAAAGTAAATATACAGTAAAGACCAAGAAGGCTGGGTAAGGAACTGGCCAGAACTGTAAACAAAGAATTACAAACTCAAGTTTTGTTTCCCCTCCTGCCATTAATAATTGTGGCAATTAAAACAAAAGTCATACAGAGCTCCCATATACCCTTAAAGATAAAAGTATTTATCCTGGAATTTGTGGCAGAAAAACATTTTTTTTTTCCACTGTGATAACAGAAAATGATTTTTGAACCATTTCTCCCACCTATACCAATTCACATTCAGATGTCACTTTGGTTTTGATTAAGAACTAATTTTCTTTTCCTTTTGTGTCTACTATAATTTAAGGTTATGAGCTTCCATTTACAAGTTAAACATTTGATTTTCCTAAAGCTTCCTATTATTCTGACAGTGGCTAAAAGCGACCATATTTACTACAGGTATTCTTTTTGCATATTTCATGTCTGTGTTACCATCATATTTATTTTCTAAAAGATTGCTTAAGAGTTTAACAGATTATTATAATCACCTTATGGACTTGCCAGTTTTACTTCAAAGTTACAGCAAAAGTACTTACTGGATTGTTATTAGTTTTCCCTGCAAGGATGATTCGGGCTTTAACCTTGTTCATATTGAAGTTTTTCAGGTAAGCATCATGAATTCTTTTGGCAAGTGATTTAAGATCTGCCATTTCTGAATCTTCTACATAATTTTCACCTGTTAGAATTTCTGCTTTCAACTTGGCCTTCTCAGACCTTGGCATTCGTCCAAAACGTATTGCTGGTTGGAAGACATAATTGTAAAACAAAGTTAAGTTATACAAAAACCTATGCCTTTTACCGTTGCTAGTTAGAGCAGTAACACTTTCCATCTACAAAAACTGAGGTAGAAGTACTATCTTTATTATGATCAATTCACAAATGAAAAAAATGTCATCTTTTCCAACACAGTCAGTGACTAATTATCAAGGCAACATGCTAAACTGAAGGTAATCAGATGTTTCAAAATACAAACTAGGATCTGTGACGAGCCAGAACGCATGCTTTTTCCTTCCGCGTTACCTAAGTAGTTGTATTTTGTTTTCTTCTTACTGTGTTCTACAACTCCCAATGTGAAATTCAAAGTCCGCTCTGAAAAACTGAGTAAACTGATGTCAGGAGCTCAGCAGAGAGCACACGTGCCAGCTGGAGAGCTTCCTGGGGCGTTACTCCACAGGGAACACTGCAACGGAATTGGGTCTGAATTCCATTGCCGATTTTGATCCTGCTGCATTCAGTACTTTATGCGCTGAGTGTTCAGTTCAAGATATCTATACTGTCAGGTGAGAACAAAACAGATCAGAGACCCGGATTTTTGCTCAAAGGCGATAGGCAACAAAATCTCCTCCTAAATTCAGCGTTTTGTGCTTCTTTTTGCAATAAATTAGCCCTTCAAGACTGGCGAGGATAAGAATAGTTTGAGTATTAAATCCAGTCATTAGAATATTCTTTTGCGAGGCAGGAGATGAGAGTTTGAAACACCACTGGATATGAAAGTCTCCCAGCTCTTGCGCAAGTGGTCGTGCCATTTAGCAATGAAATAGGCAAGTCCACGTCCTTCTTCAGTGTCGGCTTTAAACTAAACCATTTAGCTCCATTTTGGCAGAGGCCTCGCCCTCTGACGGTGTGCGAGGTTTTGAGATGGCTAATACAGCTGCTTACTCTTATGCATTTCAGCATCTAACCAGTGAGAGGACATAACCTCACTGCTCAGACTGAGCAATTCAGAGCATGCGCAGAATCAGCCCTTCAACGTGTCCAAGGAATTTTCCCATGACATAAGGAGGCGTCTCATTACATAAGGAGGTGACTCTAGGTGTGATGTGAAATATGGCTTTGGGCTTCAATGGAAGTCAAACATGGAAGGCCTGTTTTGAAATCCGGCCATGAGTATCCTGGAAAAGTGGACGAATATCTGCCCTAAACTGAAATGTAGAGTCTTAAGATTGTGACTTTAAATTTCCTTGTAGCTATTTTCCTGAGAAGTACCACCTGCATGTTAGCAGTCATCTCCTTCCCCCCTGCCTCCCATGTATTTGCTGCAGTAAAACTGCTTCAGCTGGAGCATGGGTGCCCATAGCGTTTTAGTAAGACGAAAAAGCTTTGACCGAATGTTAATTCCTGCCATCCAGCACAGCTCCCTGCTCAACTCCTGCCCCCGGCACGTTAGCTGGCTTGGACACTCTTCCAAAGTCTACTGTTTCAGGAAGGTTATCAACAGTCTTGCAGAGACTATCACTCTCCAAATGCACCTTAATCTCAGCCAAGGCTCACCACAAGGGAGACAGACTTGCCCAGAACCAGGACGTCAGCTCTCCCAATGTCTCTTGCTAGGACGCTAAATTACAAAGTCATAGGCAGCTTCCCCAGCCATCATCCCACCTCAGCTATCTTGACTGCATAGTTTCCTTAGGAAGTTAGTCTCCTAACCCACAGCTTTTCACCTAGCCCAGCATTTTCACCTACTTCTCACCTACTCCCAAATTGCACCTGCTCCCAAGTTCAGCCTTGACACTATCAGACCTGTATAGTAGGAAAAGCAAGCTATGGTCATCTGCCCAATGAAAATGTGCTTTCTTATGGCTCAGACTCTCCCTCTTTACCAAATCTGCTTGGCAAGCTACATTGTGTGCATGAAATTGCCTTGTGGAATGAAACTGGCCTGTAAACCACAGGATTACCAGCTTTATCTTAAATCATTAACATAAACAATAACATAATTTTAAAACGGGGTATCTAAACGCTCTGAATCTTTACAATTCCATTTAACAAGCAACCTAACAGATTCCTGTTCCACAGTCAGCACAGACCTTCGCCCTCCTCACCCCTACTCCCTGAAGCATCTGCCCAAGAGCCGTTGCACTGTAACGTGAAAAATAATGAAGTCTGGCTTCCTACAGATTTCTATCCTACATCATTCCCTCCCACAATGAGATAGTTGTTCTCCTTCTACTCCTCTACAATGCCCTTGATCAGAATTCTTCCAGTATTGAGAGTAATAGTGCCAAAGTTCTGGGTGAAGAAAGCAACTAGATGAACATTCATATGGACAAACAGACATCCAGCACAACTGGGTAAAGCTCGTAACAGTACACTTGGCAGCTGTGTATCAACTACATAACTACTCATTAGGGAAACCAGTGTCCCCCACCACAATCTATACTGTAAAAATCTGAGGTTCACCTCATATGTGTAAGTAAAAATGCAATCCTAGTGCCTGCTTCCAGAAGCAGACTCTGGGTAGGAACAAATAAATTATTAAGGGCACTCTTACCTACCATTATGTGACATTCCAACTGAAAGGCACTTTTGGAACCGACAGTATTGGCACTTATTACGATTTTTTTTCTGAATTTTGCAGTTGCGATCACATTTATCATAGATGAGTTTTAAACGAATTGTTCTTCTAAAAAAACCCTACAAAAAGTTTGAGAAAACAGTATGTAATGTTAAAGAATGTTGACTACTAAACTTCAGTCATACAGGTAAGTTTTTTTCTTTTATTGTTTATGGAAGTCACTAGCAAAATAAAATGCAAAGTATAACCCATCGAAAGGTAGGAATCCGTGCAGTGAAGTGTTGTGTGTGAAGGCTCGTATAGAATGGAAAACAAAAGAAGGGAGTAGCTCTTGGCCCTCTTTCTTGGGAAAGGACCAGGAGTCCAGAGTACCCAAGCAGATCTGCTCTTTAGGATTAAGCAAAACAGTCACATATTTCTTCTGTACACATTCTCTCAGCATCCTCTGTCAGAAAGAACCTTCATCTTTCATATGTGTAAGTCACACACACAGAGATTTAAGACATCTTTTCTTCATCCAGCAAATGTGAGGGGTACGACAATGCAGCACGGGACATAGAAAAAGCCCAGGACGCAAAAATGAGCATTACAGAAGAGCGTATAGCCCAACAGATCTTACTGTGATAGCTTGATAATGCAATGTAAGGTTAGTCTTATACTATGAAATCATAGGGTTAGCAAATTCATTGCGACATTTTTCTTCACATGATGTAACAACACGTCATTTAAACTGTGGGATACAACTGATTATGAACCGGTTCCCCATTGCTAATAGATATTCTAGCATTATTCTGCAAGATTTATATTCAAAATATCATATTCTGACATTGTGCATGAAATAAAAATGTACACATATACAATTATTTCTCTCACCTTACATTATAATTCAGAAAAAAATGGAGAACTAAAATATTAGAAGGATAAAGCAAAGAATCTTGTAATTCATGGGCCATATCATCCCAAAAATTAGACATTAACGATAACATTAATTTGCCCCAGAGACATGCACTGGCCCCAAAAGTACAAGAGGTACAATACTAAGCGATTGAGGCAGAATGTGGTGGAGATGAGAAACTTAGGATTTGTTACTGTTCTAATGGAAATGTAGCAAACTCACATGCTTCTCACAGCCATACTCCCAACACAAATAAAACACTAGTGGAGCAAGCAGGCTTTGACTTTTAGTCGCAGTTTAGTGCTTTAAGTCGTTTTAGAGTTTAACTAACTATATTCAGAAAAACAGCATTAAAATTATCATTGTAAATTGCCCCTGCTTGATGAAGGTCTGGTATTGAGTTACAGTATCCAGTTATGGTATTTGAACAATTTATTTCGGAAAAAAAGATCACAGGTACGTTTATTATTTAAATAATTGTAATGGCTAGAATTATATTAATTAAACATTTATGTAACGAATGTTTATCTGCATATAACCCTATAAATAAAGCAACACAATTTAGGTTCTTAAAAAGAAAATTACAACTGTACCTTACAACCTTCACAAGCATGTACTCCGTAATGGTAGCCTGAGGCTTTATCCCCACAAATTCTACATTCAATGTTTAATGCTCCACTGGGTGATTCATCTATGCTACCTGGAGCTGTGGCAAAATTAATGGATGAAGGACTGGATGCTGGTGAAAGGGTGTCTAAAAGAAAAAGGAACACTTCATAAATACTATACTGTCAAGACTGATACCATTTCTATACTAAATCCACACAAAAATGAGCTTATTCTAAAAAATAATCATGAGTTAATAGTCATTAAGTGAATGAATAATTTGGCCATATGTGTTTGAAGAATAATTAATATTTATATTAACACTGTAAACACACGCAACATACAGGGTGTATCCTACTAATTTTGATGAGACATACAATGTCAACAAACAAAAAGGCTTACCAAAGTAACCCTGACAACAAGAACGGATCTGGAGGATTCAATAAATACACACCACACAAAGTAAGAGAAAGGCAAGCTTTTCTGGATTTTCCAGCGTTCCATTTTTATGTTGATTTTTACAAATGTTTCTCAATTTGATGTGAATGTCAATCATTCTTTTTTATCCCACAACTTAAAATAAGTAACTAAAAAGTACTGAATTAATATTTCTATTAGATTAAGGGAATTTTCTTAACCATAAAACCGCACAACATACTGTCTTCACAAATAACACAAATTTGACACTGAACATCAGTATTCAATATTTATCTACTGCTCAAGGCAAATAGTATGAAATAGAAAAAGGAAAAAACCAATTAAGAATGAAATGGAACCCTCCATGACTTCAAGTGTATATCACAATATCCATTCAACCTGTAACTCACTCTCTCCAGAAACAACTCTTCTTGCCGTTGCACCTTCCGTCTCCTGTTCCGTAGCATAAAGCATTAGATCTATTACTATGGGATATACTTCTAGCTCATGCTGTGTTACACTTAACATACTCTTAAAATCCCCTTGGCTCTTGAAGAGCTACTCATAGTTTTAAATGGTGATCTAAACTGAGGCCTAAAAAGCAGTTAGACAACTTCCCTTTCTAAAGAATTTTCTCAAAGTGAAAGCACGCGCCTGTACGTCAGTAGAAAGGCTGAACAGATCTTACAAGGAAGGTAACACAAATGTCTCCTTCTAAGACAACACAGCTCACGTATTTTGCACCTTGATTATAATGGGAAAAGCATTTCTGAATTGTTGTACAATGAAATAAACTCTCCAGGCATTTTACTACTAGATGAACATGTTACAAAACTAACATATTCCACCTATAATCATTTCAATTAATATTTACACCTTATTTGAAGAAAATACTTTCTGAGGCCAGTATTTCTTTTATCTTCCATCTTGGAACTTGCACCACAAGACTTTAGCAAATTAATGGGTGTGTTATTTTAACAGAAAGATTAAGAAACACTCATGAATGTAGGTCAGCAAGTATTATGTTGGAAAAAACCTTGGCATAAAACTCAGTCTACATTGCCAGCATTGCCAAGCCCACAGGCATCGGAGTCATCAAAAACAGCCTAAAACCCAAGATTTTTTTAAAGTGTGATTCCCTTTTTTTTTTTTCTTGCCTTATGGAATTTGAACCATAAAAGTTTACATTTTTCGTATTCTCAAACAGCAAAACTAGAATGTTTTGCAATGAAGAATGAATACTCAAAGTAGAAGGTGACAGCAGAAGCTGATTTAAATTACTGTAGGACTTGTACACACATACACACAATAAATTAAAAAAAACTCATGTCTCAGAAGTACTACGTTATAAACCCAGCACATAATAACTTTTCCTGTAGAAGGCATCTCTCTAATGTAAAGGTCTGTGACCATAAGGGACGCAAATCATATTTCTACGAGCATTCCTTTGGGCAGTAGTGCCAAGAGGCAGGTCTCCCTTCTCCCTTCAAAATGCACACTATTCATTTCAACCACTTTAGCACAGAGGCACACCTCAGTGGTATTAGCGCAGTTTTTGTAAGGCAAAATAGTGATCACAGCCTGGGAATCGATTTAAAGTAAGAAACCCCCAAAACAAAACACAATGTAAAACAAACAAATATTTATTCATAAACTTCTTAAAATGGCTCTACTGCTAAAAGATTTGAAAATCCACAGTTTCTAAAGGAATGCCTGCCTGACCTTATTACAGTTCCCCATACCACTTCAATTATTTCCATTTTGAGCTCTCAAACAAAGCCTCTCACAAAGATCTTTTGATTAAAGACTGTGTATTAGCCCTTTGAGACTGCTACTTTAACCAGGGCAGAAGCCATTAGCTGAACAATGCTACTCTGGAACAGCGGGAGAAAACAGCAGTTTCAAAACATCAGTATGCTAAAATATACTGGAATTCTAGGTGAGCTTTTAAGGGCTGGCTTATAAAGATGTGGCAAACACTTCACAATATTTCTCAAATATCTGTGACTGAATAAACTTTAAAAATGGGGAATTCTTTTAGTGCGATATTGTGACTTCCTACATGACTGCAATACATAGTAACTTCTTTCCCAATAACAGTGATTTTTTAAAAGTTATTTTGAAAAAGGTGTTGGTACCAATGATAATTTAAAGTGGCAACTTTACATTACAGTATTACTTCAGTGACATTTGTCTAATACAGTAACTTTAGCCTTAGATATCTTAAGACCATGCTATAATCAGCTTATATATTTCCAGTGTCACTTAGTCATAAATAACAATTACTGCATTAAAAAAAGATTTTAATTTCTATCACTAGGTATTTGTAAAATAAAGTTCTATGGTAAACCAAAACTCTCTTACCTGTTTTAACGGATCCATCCGATCCTGGACCATTTCCCAGTGACTGGAATTCTGTTAAACTTAAAGCTCCACAGCTATCATCACCTAAAGACTGAGAGAGGTCTTGAATGCTCTCCATATCTTGTAGGAACTCTCCAGATAAAGGGCTGCCTATATCATCCTCCTCCAGGGGAGTAAGGGGATAGAGCTGGTTTTCAGTGTCCACCATTTTGATCAGGTAGAGCAGTCACTTAAACTTCTTTACACTGGTGAAAGAATAATTAAGAAAATCTTTTATTTACAGTATCAGAACACTTTTTTTTTATTAATATTTGAATCAGATACAGCACGCTGGAAACACGAATTCTAATCCAACAGAGAAATATTATACAACATTCTGGTGCTCCAGAAGCTTTACGCATGATGAATCATCAGCGGAACCAAGGGAAAAAAAAATCCCCAAAATACTTCAATATGAATTAGTTATGACAAGATCAATCTGTAGATTGTTGTTTTCTCTCCTTTGCAGATAAAAGTTACATATTGTGCTTCTATAGCAGGTATTATGCATCTCCCACCAAAATCTAAAGAAAACCAACAAATATCAATGTGCATACATACTGTGTTTGAGCAGTCTTTGCTCACCTTATCTAAAAGCTTTAGATATGTCGATTTGGTCTTCTGTTCTCACCTCTTTTAAGTTTGTTAATAGGTCTTTTGATACTGTAGGGAATGGAATAGTCTTATACTAGATCTTTGCAGAAGTGGGCCAAACTAACACTTTCTAACCTACTTCAGTGAAAGGATACCTTCAGCAAAAGTGCTCTAGCATTTACAATCCAATATACCTGTAATCACTAGAGTTAGTTTTATTTTCTACAGTGAAACAGTATTTTTTAAAATTGCTTTCAAAACTAGCCACCAGCGTCATGAACTTTCTTCAACAGCACAGATTCCTAAGAAAACACGTCAAATTTTAATTCTTCTCCTTTTGATTTGTCAGATCCGGAACTAGTAAATGTACGGGCAGAATGCTACCACTGCTGCGTTTTCTGGTAAAAGAAAGCACAGCGAGTAACTAATCCTTGCGTTACACTCGGTATGCGTACAAACACACCCTGCTGCAGTCTTCTCCATGCCATGAATGTGCCTGGGCAGTTACAGAAGCTCTGACTGTTGCTGTGGTTACCGCTCAACGCTGGCCTTTGCAAACACCACGTGGTTGCTGCAGTTTATTGTGAAGCCTGAAACTGCCAATAGCCGGCTACATGGGGATATACAAATGCTGACTTTACAATAAAAGTGCTATGTTATGATTAAAAAAAAATAAACATTTCTGTGATGTTATTTAAAGTTTCGAATATCAACTAGTTTGATTCTCAAGACACTAAACATTTTACATGGATAAATCATTCCTTTTCTTTGATAATCTGTGACAGATTCATCCCAAGAAAATCAAGCAGTTATTCTGGAGAAAAAAAAAACCACATCAGTTTTTGGCTATGTAATTGACAAAACAGAGTATAGTTAAAAGTAATACAAAGTGCTGACTACTGCTTTGCATATTAATGGCAAAAGACACCCACTACTTGTATTGTTATATAAAAAAAAAACAACTTGAAAATCTTTTGAAGGAAGATATCTACAATCAAGCCTTTTATCTCCAGGCTGATGACTAAAGTCTGCCTTCAATTATATTTGCATCATTTTACAAGGTATTACACAGATGTAACTCAGGGCAGAATAACTTACTCTAAAAAAAGACTAAAAGTTATGCTTGTAACAATCCGCAATGCATACACAGCTTTAAAATTTATTTTTCGGGTGCACTTACCAGTGCACACTCCTACTTCTTTCAGCTATTTCCCGGAAAACCAATGGTACATATATATCACTTCTATAGTGTTTTCCAATGTGTTCATTACACAACTGTAAGGCAAAAGAAACAAAGTCTGTATTACATAAGGCTCTCTATTCTACAGTTTCACAGAATCGCAGAATTACTGAGGCTGGAATAGGCCTCTGAGATCATGAAGTCCAGCCTATGACCTTACACCACAACATCAACTAGATCGCATCCTTCTGGCCAATGTTACTTAAAGTATGTGTGTTGGACTTGGCAAAACTCTCCTTTGATTTTCCATTTTTTAAATTGTGATATGAAATGGCTGCAGTGGTATATCCTGTGTGCCCATTATCCAGTTTTAGCCAAGTGAATAGATAGAAAAGTTTTAACCCCTCATGTAAAAAGGGAGATTGAAATTGTAGTGTAATCATAAACTCTGATGATTAGAACAAAACAATGTGGTTTATATATCCTCAGGCAATTTCTTACATCTGTGTTCCTCATTGTACCTGTTTTGGGAACAAACTATGTTGAGGCTATAAAAGGAGTTTACTTAAATAGCGTCTAGTCAGATTCTCTTTCCTGCAATTAATGAAAATAATAGTAACAGTATTTTTTCTTGTGACAATTTAGCTTTTGGTGACATTTAGCTTTTTCCAACCCAAGTACCACTGTATAGCAGGGGTTTTTTTCCCCAGTGTTATAGCTTATCATATACCTCGAAGGATAGAACTAAAGGAGTAGCAAGTACAAATGTACAGCAAAATCCAGAGCTTCTACTCATTTTACTCAGTTCACACGCTAAAATGGAGGGTTTTTATGAAAGTAAATGCTGAAAGTTTCAGGATCTGTCCAGCATAACTAAGATGGTAAAGTTTTCAGAAGGTTCCTTGCATTTTGACTATTAAACCCAAGTCAGACAAAATAGTCAGTTCTAAAGAGTGAAGACTTAAAGGAATCGCAGACTCTAAGAATCGTATTGCTAAATACCTGATGTTATAAACCCAATGAGACAGAATTCCACTCTCACTTCTTCAGTAGGAAAAAAACCCCAGATGCTGTCACTATTACTAACTTGTCATCTCATACTACAAGGACTCTTAGTAAAGACCCATATGCCCAATTTATTTGAAGCAGGGTAGTTTTAATTAGAAAAGAAAAATGCGTCCTATATCACATTGTGTAGCAAAGAAGAACATCTAGGAGACTGAGAAAGGGAATTTATCCATGATTTCTAACACCGGTTACAGACAACAGGTATGTTGATTTCACTTGGACATGTCACACTACTACTCTTTGAGTATGCACAGCTTGGCTGTACTTAAAAATATCTGTCAAATTAAGCTGTTCCATTTGATACATTAAATGGTCATTAGGGCATTGTGCCGGACTGCCAGCATTGTCATAAAATATTTATAAGCAATACAAGAGTTTTCATGCATGTCCCGACTTCTTGCTGAAAGGATAAGTTGCAAGGCTGGTGCAGTTTTTACTTTAAAAGCAGCCAAGCAATACTGATTGTGATGCCTAATTATTTTGTAATGTAACACAACAATATATTGGAAACCGAAACAAAATTACTTCTTTCCCACAGAGGACTGGAGAGTAATTGCTACCAGTTATAGTTCCTACGGAATTTCCATAATCTGAAACTATTTAGTAAAATAAATTCCAATTGTTACTTTCTCTGAAAGTTCAGTAGTTTTCCTGTCTCCAAGAACAACCCTCATTTCTCCTATAAATCCTACTGTCTTGTAACCTGACAAAATATTAAGAAATATCTGCACTTGATACTGATAAACCTGTCAGAAGACATAAAACAGAAATTAAAATGATTGTAACATACATGACCATAGTTACTGAAGAAAAAGAATAACCAGATATTAAATGAATGAGGACCCTAAATAAAAGACTGGCTAAATAAATAGTTAGCCTAATGCTTTAGGAATGTATAGTCACACACCAAAGGAAAACAGCACGGATTATTGTAGAGTATCTGACAAAGATTTTATTGTTAAACCATCTGCATGTATTCAGAAAATTTCCAATCTCATGAAGACTCAAGACGCAGAGTAATTTTGGAGATGCAGAATCCTTAGAAAACAAAACTTCCACAAAGTATGAAAGACATTGAATCAACTGTAAACATTCCTGGTTAACATCATCTGTTATTCTCTGCCAATACTTTCAGTCTTGAATATCTTTGTACAATCTCTCTGTTGAGGCAACATGAACCAGCTTAGTAACACCTGGAACTAACTGCTGTTTGTTGTTAGATATCTAATAGAGTCCAAAACATTACATTATGCACCTGATACCCTTGATATAACTGGAAGATAATACACTCCAGATGAGAAACGAGAAATTACTTTTATGTATTTTATTTCCGAAAAGAGAGGTAAATTGCCGTCCCTGTGATATGGCTATTTTGTGGTGAGGAAAAATAGTAAAGAAACCTTGACGTACGGGTTTTTTTGTAACGATACCAGAAAACAGTAACAACTGTTCTCTGGCAAGTCAAAGAAGACTGCCAAATTTGCCTCCTTAAGAAGCCATAAACAAAAAGGAAGAAGGGAATGGTAGAGTGTATGATCAACAGTGTTCCTCCAATGTGCTCTTCATGAAGTTCTCCCAAGCTAAAATAGCTGTTCACAGCACAGAAACGTATTCCTTTGCAGATATGTTAACAAGTACTCTGCCTCAGGATAGCTGGGGAGGCTCCAAGAGGCACCAGGCTCCTTGTACCCAACAGTATTTCAAGTTCCCTGCTGAAACACGTACATCTCTCCAGGTATCACTTCTTCGTCCAACACAAGTATTTTTACAAGATTACGTGAACACTGAGGTCTACTTTGAAACAAAATAGACATTATTTGACAGGAAAGCAAAGGAAGGGCTTGATAACTGAACTCTGAACATGGCAACAGCTCTTTTAGCAACATGCCTGCTGTTGCCCAAATTGCACCATACTTTCCCACTTTTACAGTAAATATTGAAAATTCAGCAGTCTTTTCAGCCGAGCTTAAGGCAGAACAATTTAAAGGCTAGTGAAACATAAGTGAAGTGCTTATTGTTTTAACCATTAAGTTACATACCCTTTTGTACTTTCAAACACTACTAGTAAATCACAGCTGTTTAATAATTACAGCTCTCGTCAATGATTAACTAGCTACTTTAGCACGCTGCTTAATAATACAGAATCATTTCTGAAGACTGTCAAAATATACTAATATTTTCATTACTGAAAAAGTTATAATTATTTTTGTCATAAGCACAGAAAACCTTTAAGTAAAATGCCTAGTATTCATGCAATAAACATGAACTGATCCTTTCCTGTATGAAAATAAAGCTTCTAAAATAAAAAGTGTGATGAGTATGAAGTTCATTTAAGTAATATCCACAGAGAGCATTTTTCCTTTGCCATAAAAAGCAGTGCTTGTTACAGCAGTAGATGTGGTAGCTGCAGCATGATGAATTCCACACAAGCATCTGTATAAGTCAACATTTCTTCTTACTCTTAAGATTTATAGAAAAGTTCTGTGCCACAAAGACACTGGCAGAGGACTTAATCAATTTCCCATAAAACTGATAAAACTTTAGTCTCTCTGCCCCCTTCCTACAGCCACATACAAACACACACAAAGTAAACTGAAAACAAGAGAGTATGACACACAAAAATAAGAACACAATTTCATGTTGTTACGATTCTAAGGATAATTAGGTTTTATTGGTGTTCCCTCACAATCTGTTCTCTGAAATAAGTCTGTTTTCAGAAGTCCTCTTTTTCCCCAACACCACACTGCAAATACCCAATGAGTAACTTACCTATAAACTTCGAACATGTCAAAGAAGTCACAGTCAGATTATCAAAGAAAAGTACTTGATCATGCAGTGATCCGTTACTTGCTTCATTTTTGGAAAGCAATGGTGGGAGACAAAACCCCTGGCCCTTCCACATTTAATACCTGCCACGCTAGGGACAATCCCTGTAAGGAAACAGGTCTCTGAGAAGCAAAGGTCTCTGAGAAGCAGTACCAAAGTCTGGATTTACTGCATAAACAAATTGATCGTGTAAAGGGCTTGCTTGCAAATATCAAAGTTAAAGTTGAAACAATCATTACCTCTAGGTCACTTTGAGAGTGTTGTGGCTGAACACAGCACATTTAGAACTAGCGGGTGCAGCAGATACTTTTAGAAAACTTAGGTGAATAGGAAGAGTATGAAATAGGTAAGCTACAGGATATTTCCAATATCCTAATTCAACACAGAGAAAACAACTGAAAACAAAATTTGGCACCTAAAATACAAAGTCCAGTCTCCTATATGGGAAAGGGTGTACGTTTTCTCCTCTATCCTGTCACGTTTGATTCAGTCTTCACACTTTGACACCTTACACAGTAGTACAGTTTTATATTTTACAAAGTATTTGGAACCTAAGACAAAGAGAATTTAGTATGCATGAGATGACATGTTTTCATGAGCCACCTCTTCCTCAAGACTGTCAGTCAGTTGCACCCTTCCAAAAAAAATACAGAAAAAAACTTTTTTTTTTCCCCTCTACACAGTTGTACTCCAAGATATCATATGCAATTTATAAGCATTCTTGCCTTTAAAACAAATAAAAATTTACATACACTGATTTTGGAAAAATAATACTAAAATTTCAAAGCTAAGCTCTTAAAAGTTACATAATGAAAAATTCTATGCAACCTTGACTATGCTACCTTATTTTTTTATGCACTGTGGTATGTACATATGAATGTACATACATGTATGAACACTGTACAATGTTCTTCTTTCCCCAAATCACTCCCCTTATAATTGAGCAGTTCAGTAAACAGAAGTGGAATTACAGAGCTTGTAAAGTGACCTGACCTGTATTCGTCTACAGCAGGAAAAAAACTGTTAATTTCTTGGTTGATCGTAAAGGAAGAACATTCTTTGCCTAAGCAAAAAAAGGAGACAAGACAATCATCTTTCCTCTGATCCTTAAGTACTTGCAGAGATGGAGAAACACTAAAGAGTTTCTTGAAGGAAAAATACAGGCCACAGAAGCAAGGCTACAGGAGTGGGGCCCATGATGAGTTTTACTTTCCTCCCCTGAACACTCTCTAATTGCATCAGAAGATGCAGAGATAGCACACTTCTAATCTCACATGGGAAAAGCTGATAAAGCTTTGAAGCACTGCAAATATTCTGGTGACTGATATTAAAAGTGGTAAAAACAAGTGGCAAAACCAACATGGTAATATTTTCCTGTTTTCACATTACTCAGCCAAACCCAAACAGAATTCACTGAGCCAGGCAGCAGCATTTCTCGGGTCCCAGTGTCTCGCTGGATTTTAAAATACATAATCCAAAAAGAGAGAGGAAAGGCAAGATTTCTTACTGAAAATTAACAATTTTTACCAATTTTTCCATACAAGTAATTAGCCAACACCATAAGCAAGAACTTTTAAAGACAGGACTAAAAGAGTTGAATGAACACGATGTACAAGTAAGTCAGCAGTAAGAAGATGCACACAAGCGCAGTGCTGATTAACGACAGGTCAGGCATGAACACAAGTACCACAAGTACCACATGAGCGACTGAATTTATATGTTACACCAAGCACAAGTGTTCTACTAGATGTACTCTGTCAGACTGTCAGGAGCACATACAATTCCTCTGTGTTGCAGCACCACCTGCTATTAGCCCAACACGAGTTGAAGAAAATGTAACAATAAGGCCAACGTGGCTTATTTAGACAAGATGTTGAGATTTTAAACTTAAGCTCACTTTGCAGCATACGCAGAAGAGATGTTTTCCAGCTACATAGAAAGGTATAATGTTGTTTCCAGGAACTCTTGTACCATGAAATACACGTGGCATCTGGCATGCAGATTCCCACAAGTTTAACAAAAATCTCTGTTCTTCGAATGTTAATGTTTTGTTAGTTGGTCAGTTATTTTTACTTTGAAAAAATAAGGAAATAATAAAATTATATCGTTCACAAGTCAGTGTTAAAGATCCAAATTTTTCCTGGTAGAAATCACTTTTAAAAGAACATATACAAGGAGATACTAACATAAGCAACATCTGTCATGTGGCAAGAAGAGTGCTACCAATAGTAAAGCATAACATCAGGATGTGAATTCTGTAAATAAAACACCAAGGGTTGTCATAGATGAGGTAGTCATTTTAGGCATGAAAGACTCCTTACATATTATTCAAGTGCAAAGCAGCTGTAACGCAGAATCTGCGTTAATAGAAATGTAAGGCTCTAGGTACATCTGTTTAGCATTTATGTCCCTCCCATGCAAAAATCTAAAACCTCAATCTGTGTGATTAAAAAAACACTCAGTTAAAGGCAAGATACACAAAGTCATCTAGGATTGCTAGAAAAAATGCTACCATATCTCTGTATGAAAGAGAACTTCGAATTGCTTATAATTGCAGTATATACAGAGACACATTTAAAAACTTACCATTTGCACCAGTACCACAACCTACAGAGGCCAAAAAGCCCAAGATACTCATTGAAATTATTGCTTAACACTGCTCAGCTACAAAAATTTGGGCAGACCCTACACAGCAGCAGAGAAAAAGCAAAAAAATCAACTAATTGGCCAAGGAAGGCAGGGAGGGGGAAGCACAAACTGAAAAAAACACACGGAACAATGACATGATCACTAATAGCACTATTCAGCTACTTGGCAGTTGCTGAGCCAGCTTCAATCCCTGTTGGTATCTCCCTGTAGCTTCTTTCCAAGACCATACGGTAGAAGCTACTTCATGGGTCCTGACTCTCTGAGGTGGAGTCTCATTGCCGAGAATATATTAAAGAAAGATAAATGTCTCTGAATAGGGCCACTCATCCCCCTTTCAAATGCAACATTTCTGCTTTAAAACTATTCAGCTGCTTTCTATACTTCATGATTATATATTCACACTTTTCTCCAATGTTTTATTTCAATTATGTAACACATTCATTATTCTCTAAATAGTTCTAAAAAATTGTTTGTTTTGCCAGGATTGCTGTTTAAGAAGCAACTAATAAAAGAACAACAACAGAACTCTTCAGGAAGTAATTAAACCATTTATCTTGAATATCATACCCTCTCACATTCACACAACAAATGCAATTAGTAATAGAGAAAAGAATTGCAAAGCAGAAATTAATTTTCAGCAAACAGATTTAAGAAGGGCATTCATCTCACCTAATGTCAAGCACCTCACCCATCCCCTTGGGTTGAGCAGATCTCAATGGACTTTCCAGAGCCATGACTTAACCTTGAGGTCACGGTTACAAATCAAAAACCAATACTTTTTGATCAGATTGCTTCCCTGATCCAGTTCACTGCAAAGCCTCACAAATATTTGTGCTAACTCAATGGAGGGAGCAGAAATAAGCAGCTGGATGGAGGGATACATGTGCTGCATGACCAGCAAATACATGCGCACGTGCAGCCTGAATCCCCTCTGAAGAATCCGATGATTATATCAACAGGCTGGACCTGTAAGCCAGGCACTTGCACTGCCTGGAGTAGCCACACCTTCTAAGTCTCTGATGAGACCTGAAAACTGCTCTATGGATTAGGCAGCATCTCTATTGGACTAAGCAGTAGCACCTTTTCACAGAGCCATATAGGCTAGGTAGATCACGCACATCCCACAGTTACTCATCGTTCCTCCAGCAGTAAAACTCCCACAGAAATCTAGTAAATGGAAGATAGAGGCATTTACTCTGAGTTGAAGCAACATGACCCAAAAAATACATAAAATAAACAAATATAGTAAAATAAAATAATAATTCTAATCCTGGAAAATCAAGCTGAAAGAAGAACCTAGATCAAAGTAAGACTCCAGCTGCTTGTAAAGAATAAAACAGTATCCTAGCATCAAATGACTTTCTCATGAAAAATTTTAAATTCAGCAAGCCCGAGAACTTGGTAACTAGGAACTCAGCTGAGAACACGTTACATTTACATACATGACTTTTACATTGATTTTATATTAGACCAGAAAATACATTTATTTCATTGTATCTGATCCACATTAAACTAGTCAACCTCTAGCAGACAGAGCTCAACTTAAGACGTAAAGAAATACCACTGTTCTAGATTATCAGTACAATGAGATCTAAAGCCTGTCTTTAAATTAGCCACCGCTATCTCCTTTAACAACAGGAGCTGATTTCCCTTCGTCAGCAATGGGGCATAAAGGTTTTGCAACCTTTGCCTTCAAACTCCAGCGACGAGACTTTACAGGTCTATCACCTCAAGTTTACATCTCTCTGAAGTCATGCATGCTTTCTTCCACATAATGGACATCAGATGCATCAAATGCAACATAACTCACATTTGCAGCAAGGTCCTGCTGATAAATGGAAAAAATTACTTTTCCTGCCTCATTTCTGTAAAGAGCAGAGATTAGGTTGTTGCTTGAACTGATGTCAAGCTCAAATAAATTCAAGTCTGCATAGAATACAAATATAACATTGAGATTTGTTTGTTTGTTTTCTCCTCTAAATGCGGGTTTTCATATCCAAAAAGTGCATACTTCAGTGGTTTCTATAATTGGGAGTAGGAAGACCAGCATTTCTCTCTAGTGAAAGCTGAACTGAAGCTAAAGCCAGAGGTACCTATATGTTGAAGTAAAGCTTTCAAATCTCTTTTAAATCTATGTCTGCTGAATCCTTTAAGTTCTTGTAAGAGTTGACTAGTTAGGATTTCTGTATCAGTCAGTAGTAATATTAGTTAATAAACCATATACTATATTAGGGTTATTGGTAACCGATAAATGTTCTCCTTCACTTTATTATTTTCTTCAAGAAGTGATTTTAGGTGAGGTCTTCTCTTTGCTGGGGTTTTTTCGGTTTTTTTGATGTTCTGGGTTGATTTGTTGGTTTGTTTTTTTTAACTACATTATAATTCAGTCTGATGTCTAGATGATTCCTGACTCTAAACCAAGCAAGAGGTCAAGGACTTAAGTGGAAAACTTTGTGTTAAAATCTTTAGTCTTGTTTCAACATTAATGTCAAGATACCTACAAATCCTCAAAAAATGGCAATTTGTATTTTTTTTTCTTTTTCTATTTATCCTGTCTGTGTTTCCACTTCTATAGTAAATAATGAGCTCTGACAGATGATTGAGAATTTACTAGAAACTTAATCTATAGAATAAACATACTATTATTAACATGATATTTCAACCTGGGCAACAGGATAAGCAAGGTTTATTCAGTTTCTTAAATTAGTTATCAATGCACGTAAAACAAATATTCAGATTGAAGTTAATAATATCTAGTGGTTTTAAGGTATGATCAATGAAGCAAGTATATTTTATTAACAAGACATTCAAAAGAATAGGATTTTTTTCCTGCAAGAAACAAAGCCACAGCGACACCTTAGCAACCACCATGTTACAGAGTACTGTCTTCTCTGATATGTTCTTTCAAGTTCAAATACACTCCACAAGCGCTACTTACAGCTCACCAAAGTTTCTAATAAAACCCCCACTTCACTGTTATATATACCTTTGCGGTTGCAACACACTCCCTCTTTTTCTTTTCGTCTCTCCAAAGAGTCTCTGGGTTTTTCTCTGCATCCAATGTGTTTCAAAGTCAGTATCTCTTCAAGTCACTGCTATATTCCACTCAAAATGATTCCATACTTGAGAAAGATTCAAGTGATTACACGTGTTAATTATAAAGCCATCACAATCTGTACTTCAAACTTTTACAGATTCTAAATCCCTCACGACAAAATCTTGGAGGCAATGAAGCTAAACGAATATAGTGTTCAGCACACAGATGCTCCATGTGTTTGCTAAACACTTCCATGTGAAGACCACAACCATTGAGAAACAAAAATTTGACGCATCATTTAAGAGGCTGTTATCTTTACATGCACATTAAGAGCTAAGATTTGATTTATGACTGATATTTGAACCAATGCAAGGTCACATTCGGACAAACACAACATTTATGTATTTGCTATTTGATCCAAGATCCAAGGTCACGTTCACACAAATGTCATCTAAATACCTGGTATATTTTTATTAATGCATTGATGAACTCAAAGCTCTCTTATTTTTCCCATGTGTCCTGAAACTCCTTACCCGTTTATATGGAAGTCACTTGTTTTTTCCTGAGTTTTGCAATACTGCACAAATGTCTGACAAGTTCATTACATAAGACAAGATTTGACACTGATTAACAATTAGGGATAGTTCAACTGCAGAAATCAGCGCTCAGGTTGAGGCTAAATCTGATTTCATGGTATGTGTAGAATTAAGAGGGTTTTTTTTTAAGTAAGAAACAAAAAAATCACGCAAAAACTATGTCTTACGAACTGCATGCACATATTAGATGTCCTAAACCATTATCCTTTTTTTTTTTCTTTTCCAGAAGTAATATGTAAAAATAAGTTTGAGTGGTGAAGTCAAAGCTAATTCAGACGTGTACAGCATTTACAAACAGCCTACGCATCTGTCCTAACATGCTACTCACTGGAAACTGGATCCTCAAGACTAAATTGGAATGTCGCAATTGTTTCCTTACATGTGATCACGGCATCTCAGATTATGCAA
Organism: Baryphthengus martii; assembly: GCA_013396935.1. NCBI lineage: Eukaryota > Metazoa > Chordata > Aves > Coraciiformes > Momotidae > Baryphthengus > Baryphthengus martii. The sequence goes on along the minus strand of VWZK01016430.1, from coordinate 10,919 downwards.
AGTGGCTTCTCATCAATTTTCTAACCATACCCTGATATTCTACAGAGATTCCGTTTGTTGAAGGATAAAGATATCCGAGGGTAAAAGGCAAATACAAATTGTATTTTAGTATGGTGACAAAATTATTATCTCCAATATAATCAATTTTTGTAGTAAATAAAATGTAAGCGTCTTGCTAAGTCTCCTGCAGAGTACATTTTGACTACATATGGTAAAAATAAACTTCAGAGGGTAACAAATTGAAGACATCTGTGCAACTAAAATTGTCAATTAAAATTATAATTTAATACATACAGAGGCAGTGCCAGACAGAATTTTTGACCATTTTCCATTAAACATACTGACTGTGCTATTACATAAACTTCTATCAGAAGTTTTACTTGCTCATGTGCTTGGGAAAAAAAACCAAACTCCTGAAAAAGTCAAACACAACATACACGACTGTTCTATCCAGAAAGACAACTTACCTTTTACAAACAAAGCTCTCTAGTAATTCTTACTACTATGTGAAATTTTAGACATACTCTACTTATGATTAAAAGTAAAAAACGATTGCTACAAACTTACAGAGTCAAACAAAGACTTTGATGCACCTTCTAAAATTCTGGTAATATTGTAAAGATCTTTAGGGCTCATGTACATATATGGATATCTTAAAATGTGTTTTTATAAACTGGGATATAAGAATCCTTTTGGGTTTATATTCACAGACCTTTACATGTGACAGCAACTGGTATATGTTGTCGATAGTTACTTTTTGGCAAGACTGGTAGTAACACATTCTTTTAGCAGTTAGAATTGTTGCTGGTTTATAAATAAAAATACTTGCCTAAAGTTTACATTTATAGTAAAATGATGGAAAAAGAAATCTCATAAGAAACAACTAATATTTTGTTCTGTGAATATATTTATTATTTCAGTATGAATTCAGCCTTGATTACTCTTCAACAAAGAGCAAGAGAGTAACATAAATACTTTGACTAAATACTATCTTACTCAAAGCCACATATTATGTATAAGAAGACTATATTATTATTCTGCCACATAATCTAATATTTTATGGATACCAAGTAATGTCAAGTTTGTTGACTAGTAATGAAATTTTTGAAGATGTATATAATTTTGTGACTTTAAACAACGTGATAAAAGCTTGAGAGCATTAATTTGTGATAATACACAAATCTAAAAGGTCGAATTCATAACTTTTTTTTTTTTTTATATTACCAGCATTAAAACACTGGTAAAAAGGCAACTTTGGGGAGAAGAAATAAAAAAGCTTTCATTTCTATCAATTTACTCCCAAAGACACGAATTTCCTGCAGCATTTTCACCCCAAATTGTCCTATCATGTCTCCTTGCTCTTCTCCTTTCTCACTACTTACAGTTCCCCCTCTTCACACAGTGTCCCTGAACTACTGACTAGGCAAACAGCAAACATGCTGTAGCTGGTTCAGAGCTGCATGTTGCAACTGGCTGGCTAGCGCTCTTATGCTGATTGGCAATTGACAGGCCAAACAGAACAGGTAATTGTTGAATTCAGATTGCATCATTTCCTCAGTAGAGTCAATAATATGTTTTCCTTTCGTCTTTCCAGTTACCAGCTTTCATAAAAATTACAGAACTTTAATGCTTTTGCAACCACTACTCCTCTGTCAAACTGGGCAAAGCTTGCAGGTTGAAAGTTACTCGGTGGAGGGAGAGGACAGCAGGCCATACTGCGTATACTTGACTTTCTTAGGTACCTATAGTAAAAGATGAGAAAACAATCCTGCAAACAGTTTTCAGTATAGCCATTTTGGAGTATAACTCTCTTCCAAGACAGATCTGGACATTCCGCTGCCCCCTGCTTTCCACTTTTTTTTTTCCATTTTGCTTTCAGTATTTGCTTTATGGTTATTAAGTTTTGTACAACACACAAGCAGTACCATGGGTGCCTGAAGTTATGTCAGTGCTTGGAATATTCTACAGTTTCAGAGAGTCCCTCACTTTGACTCATAATCACACACTTTATTAAATTGGCTGTCCTTGAAATGGTGGCTAAATATTCAATTTGGCTGAGGATTTCTAACCTGGAGGCAAAAATAGTGGTTCTTACAGACATCTTAATGGCAACATTCTTCCTGAATAAAGAGCTATTGCTTTGGAACTATACTTTTAATCTAAAAAGAGAGAGGGGGGGGGAAATCTTAAATCAAAATTACTTAACGCAAAACGTTGAAAGATGGTTTGGACTTCTTAGTATATTGATTCAAGATTGTGAAAAAGCTTCACTTGAATCCTAGTTGCCCTTCAACCATAACCTAGGCCTAGCAATCCCCCTTTTTTGGAACAGCCTGGTCAGACACAAATTGCCAAATTTTGCCACCCCAACCTCATTATACACATCCTGCTCAGAGCAACAGAAATAAAAACCCCCACAACTTTGCAGCTATAGTACAACAGCTCTCCTACATATGACCAGTATTCCTTTAAACGCAACATGAAACCTTAGTTTTCTCTTTTCATTCACAGCTTAAACTTCCACATTTAAGCTCAGTCTCCTTGTTTTGGCTCGGGACAAATGCCCAGTTACTTTGGTATTTGATGCTGCAATTTTTGCTTCAAAAGATCAACAACAACAAATATCTTTCTGCCTCAAGTATACCTTCTTTTTAGTCTTACTCCTCCCTCTCTTTAATAAGCCATGTCAACCCATCCTCAAATCACCTCCTTCATCCCCTTCGATCCTCTAGTCTTCTATCTCTGCTCCTCTAGTATCTGCACAGCTGCACTCTTCTCACCATCTGCAACCCCTTGCATGATTCATCACCAAACATAACAGACCACGATTATTCACTATTTGAAAAGCTACAGTGGAATTTACATCTGTTTCTGGAAGAGATTCAAGAAGTCTGAATTCGTCTTCTTATCAAAGAACACCACTACTGTGTATTTCAGTGGTTTTATTTCACTGATAAAGTTTAGTCCCTTGCCCAGACATAATAACAAGACAAATTTGATAACCTAAATTCAGCTTAACAGAAGGATGTAAATACTATAAAAAAGAATGACCCTCAGGCAAGATATTACAGATTTAGGCTCCTTCTGCTTCCAAGTGTCTTTCTGAAAACTAATTGACTGCTCCCAGTGGGCTAGCTGTCATATTCTTCTATCAGTAAATAAGATCTAATGTCTTCTATAACCAGCAAACTGGAGTTGTGTAGTTTACTTATTCTTCAGTGTACTACCATTTCACTCATTCTTTCAAAGTATTTTTATAGACTCCTGTTGCTCATCTATTACATTTATATAAATAAATAAATAAAGCCTGCTAAAAATAAACTAACTTTGATTTAATGGCATGCCACAACTCAGAGTACCCAGAGTGGAATGTGAAACAAAATTCTTTCACTTTTTGTTGTTGGTGGTTGGGTTTTTTTGTTAAGAAAAAAGATTTCCGTTTTTTTCTGGTAATTTAGAAATTCCTGCCTTAAAAATTTTTTCTTTGTGATAAAGGTATCACACAAAACCAAAGTTTACACTGAATTAGCACTGCTGACAGGAGTCTTGGCAACAGGTATGAATGTAATGAATCTACATTTTTTGGCAAATGGACACGAAGTACTTGTACCTCCAAGCTACTGACACGTCAGATAGTGGATATACTTGGGACACATGACTTCACGGTTCTAAATCAGGTCACTTGCTGCAGTATAGAGATCACAAGCCTCACACTCCTGCATGATCAAAAAATGTCAAAATACAACCAATTGTTTTCCAGACATCTAAGCTATTTACCCATCCTTCATATGACACAAAGGGTGTCTACTTACCAGGTTAACAGCCCCATATTAACAACAGTATCACCACCACGGCCTGAAAGCCACCCCACTTCTCCCCACTCCTGTTAACTAAAGAAGCATCTGAATTACAGAAAGATGGAAGAAAAACTACAGTCCAATGAAACAACAAGGATAGAAAAATCTGTTAAAAGGTCATATATGTAATTTCATATACTAGTTTTAATTCATTTTGTAAAATATTTTAACTGACTGAATCAGACTTTGGAAAAGCAGCACTCACGGCCCTCTGCAGAGCCAAACTCAAGTTTTTGGTTGCAAAATACAGTTATGTTAAGGGTTGAGTTAGACAAGGCAGCTTAAATAATGTAATAGCTCCCTGACATCAAAACGACATTCCTTCTCCATAGCTCCCTGACATTGTCAGCCCCACACCTTCCCTCTCCCCTCTTAATTTCCAGCTACGCAACTCCACGCCACCTGCGCTGACTCTCACGCTCGTCCAGCCTATCTGGCCACATCTGCAATAGCAAGTAAAACGGGGCCAAAGCACAGGCTTGAGCCATGCTGTTTCTGTCCTCTCTGACACCACTTTGGCCCATACCAACTCTTGGCACTGTCCCAGACAAATGCACAGCCACAGTTAAGGGGACTGCAAATGCAGAGCAGCAAACTGCTCTCCAGCAGCAGTTTGGATACAGCCATACTGTTTCAGAAGGAAGACTGTTAGGTGTGTGCGATCTCGCCGCTTCGTTCCAGGACCAGAGAACAGCCCCTGGCATATTTAGTTCTCTAGTGTAGACACAGCCTCAGTGAAACAATTCAGCCCATCAAGCCAGTAGAAATGTGTCAGAGGAAAAACAAAACTAGAGCTAACTGAATAGACCCAACCAGGTCGCAAAAAAGAAGGATGGAAACACATGGATGGCAGCAAAGGAAAGAAGCATGAAGAGGGAACCTCACTGATCTTTTAACAGCAGTTGCTAGATCAGATCAGATCATGCTATGTAACCACACCTCTCGCTGTAAGCCTCATATTTGCAGGGCTATCAGGAACAACACAAGGAGGGGACATCCTATGTTTTTGTTCTGTTCATATTTATGTGTTCAATCATATCTATATGTACACACACACACACCCCCCCACACACAGAAAAGAAATAAACCAAATGATAACTGCACCCGAAACAATTCTATATGCTTAAAGGATAATCACTATTACAATATTACAGGATTAATTACAGGATTTATAAACTTGAGAAAAAGCAACACCTTGTAAATTTGGCTAGAATTATGGCAGCTCAGTATGCTGAAAATTAAGTGCCCAAAACATACATTTAAGTTGAATGTTTGACAGCTGTTTGAAAATATTGGCCTATATATGTACAGTTACATCTCTATGGAAGCACAGTACACAAAACATACAGCTGCTGGTTTTTTCAAAAGCAGTATCCTGTGCTGCTTGTCTCTTAGTTACACATATACTAAAGCTGCTACCTGATTGGCTTCTAACCAGACTGGTCTGCTTAACTGCATACAGCTGTCTTTTGTGTTGATGTGGATAACAATAAATAATATATATATACAAGAATTAATATCAGAGGTTAAAAACACTTCAGACTTCTTTTGTGCTTTTCTCTGTGGGCAGCTATGTGGAATATGAATAAACACATTACATCATTTTTAAATTTCACATATAAACAGCATAACAACATAATGCTCACAGATCAAAATTTCCGACAACCAACTGGTCAGAAATGACCACAGACAGAACATTCTCCTGTTTACATAGCTCTGTTAAAGTGAAACTGGATCCATACAGCATCTTACACTGACAAAAAACCCAGCCAAACCCAGCTCACGAAGCGGCAAACTTACTCTCCGTGTTTACCTACAGATCAAGAAAAAAATATTTGAAAAAGCACACAACCATTTTCAACTTTACTGAGCAATCCTCAGTGTCCAATATTCAGTGCGTACTTGCATCGGCTAGTTTTTAAAATTATTCTTAAGACTCTTACCCCTCATCAAGAACCTAGTTCTAGCCTCCATTAGGAACATAATTTTTCTGCTAGAAATGCATAGCCCTTTTAATCTTCCCCTAAAAACTGCCCACGAGCCAACATTATTCACTACAACCTGCAGACTGCAATTAATTTATTTTAACATTCAGTGAGTGAATTAATCAACCACTGTAATGGAGCATTCATCAACCCCATTGTCAAGAACACCATCAAGCACAGCCTCCTAATAAATCCAGGAATCTCCAAAGCAGTTTCTTGACACATTTCTCTTTCTCAAATCCAAACATTTTCCACATATGTTGAATAAAGATGCGAGAAGGTTTGGGTTTGGTTTGTTTACTACGAGCCTGCACCATGACACCAATGCCATGGACTTCATAAGATTCTTGCTGAAGCAGTAACACTAACAGGAGGCTAGGAAATGTCAACACTAATTCAAGTCTTCACTTTAATAACGTTTTGCGAGTAGAGGAAAGTTCTTCTTACTGTCTGAACATTCACATTCCAGTTTAAATTTAGTGGTTTCATTTTATATCAATTGAATTCTTTTATCAATCATTTCCAGTAAATAATTGTTTAAAACAAAACAAAACAGGCATGTAGCACTCTTCAACAAAAAATGAATGGTAATAGAAGCCTATACGCAGATAATAGAACTTAGCATAACTGTGCTGGATGCATGGATACATACAAGAAGACAGCAAGCCCTGCCTCCAAACCTTAATCATAGGCTGCAGAACAGTTTCAAATGATCCGTTTTCTTGTTAAATCTAAATAATCCTAGGACAGATTGAGATATTTTTCCATGCAAAACTCATCAGACTCTTAACTGTTCACAACAACAAATGCTCTCAGCTCCAGGATATTATACACTCAGATGAGTAAGAAGTTACTCAACCAGCAGTTAATTTGCACACTGAACCGCAGCTCTGGTTTCCTTTTACATACATATCAACAAACCGAAAATAGACGAATGAGATACAAAAATATGAAATACAAAATTATTTTGCTAATTCCCTTTCACATGTATTTCAGCTGCCTGGAAACAAATGCCAAAGAACTTCAGTAGCTGCTAACTGAGTTCCTCAAGGCAGGCATCTTTGAACAAGCTTCTTTTACTGTTTGAAAAGAATAAACGAACAATTTCTTACTTTATAATTTTTTTAAAAAAACATGATACTATAACAGCATTTCTAGAAAGGGATAGGTAATCTGCCATATATGCAAGTCTATCTCATAATGTTAGCGTTTCCACAGACACAAGACAACTACAACTTAAAACAATAAATTTAGGTGTATATAGTACTATGGACCAAACTATGCCGGTTTGGTAGCTCTCATCTTTCAATCTCCAAAGTAAAAAAAACAAAATAAAAAAAATTCTACATCTTCTGCTTACAGCATTTTAAAACACTGCAAACAGCCGCACAAACAAGTCACGTAATAACTCGAGCCTCAATCAGGATGAGAACACCAATGAAGTATTGCATTTTATAGTTTTGTGTTAAGCTGTGCACAAGAAGTTCTTCACTGGACACAGACATTGTACTTCCCAGATACTTACAAGACACATGCGGTGCACTTAAAAATAAATATTGTTTCATAAGCAGAAACTATGAGGACTGGTATGAGGAAGTGGAATCAGATTTGGCAACATCTCAATGCCACATGCAATCTGGTCATACAACAGCCTCCTCATATCAATTTAATGTTTTTAAAACATGCTAAATATCGCTCTTTAAGACCGAGTGATTTTAGTTTTATTTTGAGGATAATAATGATTTAGAGCCTAACCTTATTGGATAAGAACTATTTCACTCAGTGAATATTCAGCATTCTACTTCATAAAAAGTCACTCAATATTTAATTTTACAGACCTGGTCCTGTGAAATACTGAGCACTCTGCTTCTAAAATATAAATAATTCAGAAGTCTACTGGATAATGCCTTTATACAACTTTTACGCAAAAATCTAACAGAGCAATAGCTATCAAAACACAAGGAAATTTTACTCGGTTCTCCCGATTGTACTACTACTTTTCACTTATCAGCTATTCATTGGTATTACTTGCTCAGCTTTCTTGCTCTGTAATTTGACTATACAGCAACCACTAGCTGTTCAAAACAATATTGTTCTTCTCTAGTTATTCAAAAACAATGCCAAGATAGCTCACAGTCCATGTATGCACTCACCACTTCATGCAGCATCTTGCAAGGTTGAAACAGAAGTTGTTTTCTGGAATCTGTTCCCTTTCCATTTCATGTGCACATTGGCGGTAACAAGTGGCTCTTCATTAATAAAAAGCCGCTGATATTCTTTCGGGGGGGGGGGGGGGGAAGGGAAGAAAAAAAGAGTCAGTAAAATCTCCCAAACTTTACTAGTCTAATTTTAGATTGATATCGTGTAATATAATGCTTTTATATACTTTATGCTACTTCAGAATAAAAAAATGCCATTTCACTTGGGCTACAATTATTTTCTAAATGACTGAGGCTTTTAATACAACACCAAGTTTTACAGCAAAACCACACTGACATCTAGCTAACTAGGGCGTATGGCTGATACATCTCAGTATCATTCTAACTTTTTTCTTCATACTAGAAAAATTCAAAAGCACTCAGCTAAGGCCACTACAGTGAAAGCCTTGTGCTATTTTAATTATCTGTTATAAAGCAAAATACTTTTACTCATAAAGGGCATTCTCACAAATATCCGTGTCTTTATGTGGACAAATTGTTAGAGTAGTTATGGTTTCCAACAATGCACCTCCCAAAAGATGTCTTTGCAGTTGGCCTTTTAAGTACCATTTACACTTCAAAGGTAGAGATTTTATCTTTATGTACTTTATAAGGCCTGTTAAAAAAAAAAAAAAAAAAGAAAGAAAGAAAAAAAAAGAAAAGCATACGTAGCTATAAAAAGCAACGGCTTGATTAATTTGACTCCCTTATCCACTCAACTAAAACCCAAACAAATGAAAAGATTCAGAAATTTTGCAAAAGGTGTCAGATTAAATTAAAAATGTCAGAGTTACAAACACTGTAAGAAATTGTTGGTACTTATAATAAATATGAAGTCATCTTAATTTATTTTCCAAGACAAGAATGGCGTTCTCTTTTCTCCCTCTTGCAACAAATATGCCACATGCAAGAGAAACAGACCTCAGAACTTAAATTTCAGCAGGTAAGCCTAAGCAAAGAGAAATACAGTGCTATTTGCTATTTTGAAGTAAGAGCTTCTTCTAAAAAAATACTCAGAAAACTTGCATTGTCCTCTTTGACCAATCTGGGTCACCAGTGGCACAGAATACAATCTATTTTCTAGAACAAGATGAACATCCTAGGCTATGTAACCTACTGTCCTGTAGGACATTATCTTCTCTAATATTTTTATAACACTCAACACATAACATACTAAAATCACGATATAAAAAACCACAACTGAAATGCAACTCTTTCTCCATGGTTTAAAATTCATAATGTCCTTAATGAAGGCTACAGTGTTGAGGGGTACGAATAGAAGATTAAGACATTAAAGAACTCCTGAAAAGCAAGTGAGAAAACCACAAGGTTTTCAGGATGTACACGTTTATCATAGGTAGCCAAACTCCCTATGCCACCTGATTGCAGAGGATGACAGTCGATATAAGGCATCGGCAGACTGATAAGAACTTTTTTCTGGACTATGCCAAGTGTTCCTTCCGAACATGGGAAAAGAAAGGCAGTGTGCTGGCGACACTGTTGCACAAACCTCTGATAAGCTCTGCCAACACTCTCATCCTTCTCGAACACTACATTGCACTACTTAAAATCCAAAACGTTGCCACTAAAAGTAACAAAGAACCAATGGCTGTCCCATAGCTCGTGCCAAATAAGGAAGGTTATGATACTGGTTTAGCTTTGAGTAGACTTGTGATCACATCACATGAAGCACAACTGCCGTCAGTTTCAGCATGAGACCAGGTAGCCTCAATGTTAAGTCGGTGATTCAGAATTCATTAAGGAAACACTTTTTGTAGCTTATCAGTTTTGCTACCTGCAAAGACCACGCGAATTTCAACCCAGTAACCACTGTTAGACACCAATAAAAAAGTCCGTGCGTGTTCTATAGCAGAAGTACATTTTGATTAAAACTTCCCAATAAAACTTACGCAACATCTATATTTGTGCAGAACTGCTAAGACATCCAATGCCACCAAAGTGCCAAACATTATTATTCCAGATAATCCTGTTTGATGAATCCTGTACTCCTACTTCTTCCATCAGAGATCTTAGGAACAGCTATTCGTGTCGGTGAAGCTGCGCTAATCTTTATATGAATCCAAGGCGATACCTTTTAGCTCTCCTTTTCCATTACTTTTTGAATGCTACCTTTTCAGAAAGCAAGCGGAGAGCCCCGTAGAGACAATCAATATGCTTTTCTCATGAAGCGACATAAGCAAATACAGGAGAAGCTCCCACTGACCCACTCTTCACTCCAAGGATATAGGTACAATCCTCCGACCAATCAACCGGTAAAAGTACAACCTGCCCGACGGAGCCAAGCCAATAAAGGTAACCTCCAAGGACGTATTTTCTGCCTAGTGCCCAAGCTCAATTCTCCAACCAGGTTACCGACAACTCAAACGTACTTCATTTAAGAGACATGACCGTTGCAGGGCAGCACTGCACATGACAGAACATTGCCTTTTTCTCTGTTCCTCGCTTCGCGTCACCCTTAAGTCTCCCCACAAAGTTTCCAAGATCGCCCTTTACCTACAAACGCGAGCCTCCGCCAGGGCCGGCTCTTGCTCGTCCTTTAGCCCCTCTGACCCCGGGCTGCCGCCCACCGCGGCCCCCGCAAGGCGGGCAGCTGGCGCGAAGCCCGAGCGCAGCCGCCGGAACAGCTAAAGCATCTCCCCAGGCCGGCTAACTTCTCCTCGCCGTTGCCACCGCCGGAGTTTCGCAGGGGGCTTCAAAACGCGGCGACGAGCTCAAAAAATACACGAAAAATAAGAAGAGAGAGGGAGGGAGGGAGGGGAAGAAGAGACAGGTCATAAGTAAAACTGCCACCGTGTGAGCGAGGCGGAGGCGTCACTCAGCCGCGCTTCCACCGCCTCCGCCCCCTACCCGTGCTCCCC
>VWZK01016429.1:21782-38257 GCA_013396935.1 Baryphthengus martii | reverse complement strand
TATTTGTATAAATATATATATATACATCTATATATGTAGACATATATTTACACAGGGAGAGAAAGAAAGTGAGAATATGTGTTAACAAAGGAAAGATAATCACCTTTTTTGGATTATGCAATGGAAACAATAGAAACACATTTTACACTGAGGTCTGAAAAAATATCTTCTTTCACTTCTCAATTTCTCAGCTGCCTGTTTTCTTTGAATGTCTAAACTGGGCAGAACCATAGGAAATTCAAACAGCTATTATAAACCATGCTGGGTAAAAATAGTTCATGGGTGGAAGATTCGACTTGACTGCTATGTCACAGTTCACACCCATCTTACAATATTCATTTTGCAATTATTTTCTTTTCAAATGCTTACATTTTACCAATTTCCCTTTGGTTTCAGGTGCTGCTCTCCATTAACACTAGCAGACTTACAGTAGTTAAGACTGTAACACTTAGAGTATGACAGTTTTGCATGCAAAAATGGAAGTTTCTTTGCCCCTGGTGATGTACAAGGGCTGGACTCTCTGTTAGTAAACTATCTGGTGGAAATCCAGAGGTTTCTAGTTCTAGAATCTGTATGACCTTAGAATCTGTTACTTAGAAAAAAAAAAACAACAACAAAACAAAGTAAAACAAAAAAACATTTAAAACATGAGTCACTGCTGCTTTTAGAAGTTACATTCCAGAAACTGCAGTCATCCATGGATCTAAAAAATGTAACTGAACAGTGAGTGATACACAATACTGTTGTGATTTGAGAAACAAAAAAAAATCGTTTACACTGATAGTACAAGCCATTCTATGATTTAGACATCATCCTGTCCCTTTTCAATCTCTACCTGAAAATTACAATTATTTTTATAAATTTTGGACTGAGTAGTCCTGTCCATTTCAGCAGCCATATCAGAAATGAAGAATTTTTCAATCTGGTAGCTGTAATACTACCAGATACTACTTGTAAGTGAACAGTATATAATTCAAATAAATCTAATAGCATTTTTATTAGGCTTATTTGTTCTATGCCAGTTCTGGCTGATCCGAAAAGAGCTTTATTGAGTTATGAAAATATGGAAAAGGTCGTGTCATAGTTTCCATTATAAAGTCTATTTTCAGGATTTTATAGCAAATTTATTGTAAAGTTATAATTCTGTTTACAAATTACACTGCAGTTGTTTTCTTAAATATAATAATCCTCAGGTCAAGTGATGGGATTACTCTAAAATACCACAAATAAAGACTTGAAAATTTTCAAGTGAGCATGCATTTGGATCATTTCAGATTGCACAAAATCTTCTACAGGACACGAAGATTAACTTCATTTAATTGAGTAATAATATTTGTACAATCAAGATGCCTGAGTATCTCAGGGTGCTCTGTTGTGTGGGGTCCACAGTCCCTTTCCTTCTAGCTGGATCAAAAAGCTGTAGACCATCTCTGCAACGTGTCCTCTTGCTTGATGACAACTGTCCCAAAGGGAACTAAGGTCATAGCTTAGGAAGAATCGTTAAGTAAAATCGGAAAAAGCAAAGGGAAATCATCACTTACAGACTTACCTTTTATACCCATAAAATAGATCAAAGTTAACATGAGTGCTCCTCCCTAGCAAAGTAATCCTGCTTGAAGAGATTCCCACAGCATAAAGGTAATTTATGCCATGGAGACCACAAGTCTGCCTCCCTGGGGCACATGTGCACAGACCGCCCAGTCTTTAACATGGTTGTATAAATTTGGAAACTAACTACGTTAGCATCGAGCTGGGCACGAGCAAACATGTACACAGGCTTTTAAATCCAGGTTGTTTGCATCTGGCTGCCCTACAGCATGGGCAAAACTGATGCCTAACAGCCTCCAGCTGCTCATGTACATATCTTGTATGTGAATAAGTGCATTTCAGTGAAGGAAGGGAAAAAGCAGAACACATTCTTTGCAGCAAAATAAGGCTGCAACCAATTTGCTTTGATTGGCAGTTCCCCATTTCAAAATAGCTACCTAGCCATGTCATCAGTCTATCCAATAAAAATTTGCACACCAGTTTAAGTCCAGAAGCCTCAAGGGAGACAGTGTTGCCACAGTGAGGTGATGCCACCAAAATCTGCTTCTCATTAAAACCATGCAGTATTGCATGCTGCCTGTTTCTACCATTCTTAGGTAAAATGAATAATATGTTTTAAACATCCTTATTTTTCCTGTCTTCCAAAAAACTATATCCTGGAATAGATAACGTTTAATGTTTGATCTAAGGGCACCCATTCTGGACTTTCACCTTAGTCTCCATCCTCCTTCCAGGAAGACACTTGGCAGAAAAGTCATCAGTGTGTTTAATATAACTAAGAAGAGAAAAAATATATTCCTTCTGGTATTCATTTTATTTTCACATTTTGCTTTTGATGGCTTCTGGCTTTGTAAATAATCAGTTTTGTGGTGCTCCATGCTCCCAAATATCATCTCAGAAAGATATGTCACTGACAGCACCACCCAAACTGTAAAGTAAACTTCAAAGCCTACACATGAAGAAGGGAAACATGGTGCAGGACAAAGTAGGGAAAGGAAGACAAGGGAAGGCAAGGCAGGTCAAGGCAAGGCAGGGCAAGGCAAGGCAAGGCAAGGCACACTCTGTTCTTTAATGTTAGCTGCATTACATGCTTATTTCAAACATTATCATGATATACCTTCTACTTTCCATTTGCTGTAAAGTATAAATTGCTTGGTTAGTTTCCTTCATACGAAGTTCATTTTTATTAAAAAAAAAAAAAGAATTGGTAAGTTTATGACTGTGAATCTGACTTACTTAAGTGGCTAATAATTGTGCCACTAACTTGAGTGGATACAGGGACTGGTCCTTATTTACATGGTATTTCTTATGTACTCACTGCTTTTAAATTATAAGTGTATATAGACACCATCTATAAAGCTGTTCTGAAGGCATTTCGGGATGTTGTGTCATACTATCACTTAAAAACTTGTGCAAAAGTTATACTGCAAGAGTAACAATGTCAGGAAACAGTAGTAATGTGGGCCTAATAAAATCCAGACTCTATTCTAGGGAACTACTTATTCTTTTGGAGATTAGTCTTTCCTCACAAGAAAACTGAAAAAAAAACCCCACAGAGTGGCCTAACCACAATGCAGTCCTCAAGGAAGTTATAACACATGGAGTTCATATATCTTGGAAGAAAGAAATGTGTAATTCCACAGCCCTGTGTATCCCATCTAGACAATTTAACTCTCCATGTGACGATCAAGGAATGACATAATAAATCACTAGGATGGTTGTTTGCTTTGTAAGTAGTTCATTTCTGGTGGATTACTTCTAGATATTTGAGTGAAAAAAATAATTTTACTGAAATTGGATTTTAAGCCATTCCCCAAATATTTCCTCACATTCCTCTGTTCCTTTCTGTGCGATAACTGTTTTTTCTTTATGTTCCATGTATTTCTGTGGTTTTTAAGGCCAACCTTGATCTAAAACAAGGCATACAGAGAGGTAGCTCATTTGTATAAATCAAAATGGAGTGTCTTATTTTGCATATAATGTAGACTCTTACCACAACTAGTATCCAATTGCAATGAGACCCTAAAGCTTTATCCACATAGTTAGATGAAAAGAAGCTTTAAGATTTAGGATAACTGCCAAAACCTGGTACCCATCCATTTCCAAACAATTGTCTAGGTAATGCTGCACTATAGCACAAGAAAAAGCTATCCTTGGACATTTGTTAGCGTAAGCACTGTTGCATGGCCCACCACTGCCAGATGCAGTGTACTCACAACAGAACAACAATTTGATCCACCACCTAAGGTGACAAGTATGCATAGGCCACAGCAGAGGCTGTCCCCACCTCTGGGCAGCAGTGCATTGGAACACAATCTGAACTGGGAAGTGAACATGTGCTTGCATGTAAATATCACAGAAAAGGTAGGTCTGGGTCACAGGTTTTGCAGCATTGTCCAAGTGCTAGCAGAAGTGGAAACCATGAAAGAAAGAATGTAAAATCCCAGTGTCATGTCTTCCAACAGGAAACCATGAGAAAGTAGCTACTTGATACATGTCAAAAGTTGATTTGATTCCTCCACAGATTTCAGCAATGTTCAGTAAATACACAGTGACATCCTTAAACTTCACAATCCATGATACTTGACTTATATTTGGTTTCCATTAAATTTATGGACTATTCATCTTTTCTATGCTGCCATTCCCTTGACAAAAAGCATTAAATGTTAAAAAATCACAGCTGCACCTCCTGCCATTTGTCTTTTTCCTGTGTATGTGTTTGAAAGCAGCTTCCTCTCCTACGCTTTCCCATTGCCCAATTTCCTCTCAGATAACACATAATTCCTAAAAACATGATTCTGTACCTAACAAGAGAGATGATAAAGTTAAAAGGGATGGGCTGGACTGGATAAATCTGATCACTCATATTATACAAATCTGTTTTAAATACTGAATTTAATCACTGAGCACAATACATGTATCAGAACACTGCAGCATTAAGAAATGTAAAAGATTCACAGAAAGATCATTGAACAGATACATCACAAACATGGGTCTGTTGACAAGTTTAATCTTGACAATTAGATCTGAATCACATTACTTTTTTGAAAGAAGAAAACATTGCAAGGAAGAAGGGAGCTATTCTGTCATAATGGCCACAAACCCCTACTGAATTTCTAGCCATTATGGATATATTGAAGTCATAATGACATTTTTGTTGACTTTAATGGGGACAAGATTTCACTAGCAAAGGTTCAGAAAGCTGTGAGAGTTGATTTTGAGCATGGGGGTTTTTTTAAAATATCAGGACACTAAAGCTTCTTACATTCTCAGTAATAAATAAAAGCAAATCATGATGCTAATCAAGCCTGTCATTATAAAATACAATGTTTACTGGAATCCACTATGGAGGTTGTTTAATCTAAAATATTTTTATGATGCTTTTAATTACTTCGAGTTTGGTTTTGATTTTGGTTTTTTTTTTCCTCAAGACAGTGCAGGCTCAGCTGCAGCAGTAATGGGTGCAGAGAGCTCCTTCACAGGATGAGGACCTGGAAATAGGGAATGAGGGAACTAGAGAATGAGTGATCTTTTCCATATCACAAAAAATATTTTGGGTGTTCTAAATATGACAGAGTATGACTTTTTAGTTCTGCTTTATAATTCACTTAACAGTATTAAACTTGTTCTAAAGTGAAAGTTTTAGTCTTATTTCAGAATAAAGACTCAAGCAACAGGGATCCTACAGAGAAGTTAAACCTAGCACTACCACAACCTGAAAACACCGGGGGTTTTTATTTATTTATAACAGTCGAATCATATCTGTTGAACAAAGAAATGGTACTTGATATGGCAGGGAAATGGGCTTTCAAGTCCAAGAAAAACACTGAGTTTTTTCATAACTTTTTACTTCCCAGCGTAGAGTGGCCAAAAGTTTTATACTGCAGGTGGACTGCCATGGACCTGGGAAGCTTTGGAGCCCTAATTGCTCTGAGAAGCCCCATAATAAAAAAAAAACACTTGGCACATTATTAAGTGAGCTTCAAGAAGCCAAGAAGGTTGGGGAGATCAGGCCCCTCAAGACTTCCATGTTCTTGGCTCAGAAATATCCCTCCAGGTGGTCTGCTGATGATCCTGTAGCTTGGAGAGGAGGCTCTGCTAAGAAGCCAGGGAGGGAAATTTTGATCCATCAGACATGTCCACATTCCTGCAAACAGCTTCAGCAAATCAGTGTTTTCCAGTGAAGTAAGTCTGAATGTTGTCGTCATGCTACAACACAAATGCGTACAGACACTGTGTCCTGCCTCTCTGTAACATTTTCTCCTGCCTTCCTATGCTCTTTTTGCAGTTTAAAAATCATAACAAAATGCATTTAAGTTTTATACTCTGTTTATTCTACATTTAGTTCTTCACTGTCTCTTTCAATGACCAGTGTTGTGCCTGAACAAATTGTACAAACTCAGAATTTTGGTCATACTCTAGAAAGATTCCCAGTTTCCATATCTCTGTAGTATTTACTTTACACTCACTGTACAGTATAAAAAAACCTGCTGTATTAAGTAGACTCATGAGACAGTCTAATGGACGTTCAACTAAGCTAGCATTCAAGGGACCACGTTCATTCTTTGTACTGCCACTGGCCTGGCATGCACCTTGGATATTGGACATCTGTAAAGTGGAAATACTAGGGACTTTAAAAAGAGTTTTGATATTTATGGATGAAAAGTAATATATAATCCATATTTATAGATTAAAAGAAACAGATCTAAAATGTTATGTTTTCATATTTTCGTAATAACTACATTATTGGTTTTCACCCTGTGCTTTACGAAACAATGACGGTATCTAAATTTCTCCTGTGAAAGCTCTATCTGAACAGCAAATCTATTGCTGGTTGAATAAAACTGCCTTCCAGCTCTCAGAAAATTGGGAAAATTTTCAAGATTTCAGAACAGGAAAATGTTTGAAAACTCTGAACAGAAGAAGGAACAATAATGTGTTAATTAATTCAAAGGCAGTTTCATTCCATCTCAGAGAAGATTGTTTAATTCCTATATCTTAGAAATTACATTCCTGCTAAAATTAGACAGTCATGAACCTAAAACTCTGTAAAATCACTTATGAAAGAAAATCCACTCATTGACCACATTCTTTTAGATATTCCACGTGTAAAATAAAATGTTTGATACCAAATTTACATATTCAAAGGCAGTTGATGTTACATAGGATTTCTAATTTAGCAAACTGATGCAAAATATACTGAAAACACAATACAGTTCAAGCACAATACCAGTGTGATTCCCATTACCAGTCTTTATAATATGCTCACTGTCACAACACTGGGCATCCCCCCCAAAATTGCTGGGAAGGAATGTGTGGGTTGAAGATGACTCAAGCCCATTCCTTTCTTCACAACTCTTTTCCTAGTTGTCTAATTTTAATACTTTATGTTGGTCTGAGCCCTGTATTTACTCCCATCATGCCGGTCTGGCTAACTCAGGGAGCCACGCAAACTCTTTTAATGGGAGCTCGAACCGCTCAACTGCTGATAGCTTTTTATCTAAATGAAAGTTTTGTGTTGGGATAAAGTAAGCTCCTTTGCAACAGCTATGGTCAGTCACACCCTTCATTAGTCCCTGAGCTCCACAGGCACATCATCCTCGCCCATCTTCTTTGAGCCTTCTTTCATTTTAGGGGTTTAGTGGTCAGTCACACTCAGTAAGGTGGCTTAAAAGCATTTTTCTATTATTGTTTCAGTTGCTGGAGGTGACAAAATGCAGCAATACCAGAAAATTCCTTCTTTGCTCCAGTGGCAACTTAGTTTGCACCCCAAAGAAGCAATTCAGCAGGCCAAGTGGGCTTCAGCATCTGCCTTATTTAACTACCATTGTAGAGAGGAGTGATTCTGGTCGAACAGATCTATCTTCATGCACGTAAGGCTAATTCTTTACCCTTGTCAAAGAGCTAGTGCAAGGCTCCTGGGCTGCTTAGACTCTACAGGACATAAAAGTACTCTTGGGTAGAGTGTTTGACAAAATTTTCACAGTCTCCAAGTACAGGGAATCTGTTCTTCCATGCAGTCTTCAAAAAAGCTGATACAAGAGAAGCCTGCTGGGGTTGGCTCAGTTTATCTGCAGTGAGCCCAAAAAGACAGAAGCCAATATTCCATCCTATAGCTGGAATCAGCAGCTTATCTGATTAACTATTTACAGTGTAGCTGGTATGCTTGAAAAAGCTGGATTTTTTCCCCTTTCTTTAGGGGAAAACATGTTCACTTGAGCATTGTGATGCTGAAATTTACCCTTAGTGCAAGACTATTATGAAGTAATGATACTCTTAATAGTTAGAAAAAAACTCAAGTGACTACTTAGGGGTTTTACTGCATTTTTAGCTAAAGTTGATGCTATCATTCCACATCACAATGTGATGATTTCCACTTGTTACTCAAAGTTATTTTAAATCCTCAAAATATCTGAAAGCATGAGTGAAGCTCTCAGTACACATCTGTAAGTTCAAAAAGTCATACTGAAATCAAACTAGTAATAAATGCTCCTTGACTGATATGAATGCTCTTTGACTGATGCCAAATTGTATTCTGGAAGCATTTTTTATAACCAAATTCTGAACGCTAAAATAGGGGTTTATAACGGAAACAATTACAAAAGCAAGGCCAAATCCCTGCATCTGGATTCAATGGGAGCACTGTAAGGTTTGGATGTTCTACATGTAAGTCTGTACAAACAAATGTTAAAAACCTCAGTAGCATAGATACAGTGGAGATAATGGTTCTTTATGGAGGAAAACGAACGAGGTAGCAATAAACAAGAATTACTTTTAAATGTATCTACCTTTTCTGCAGAAAAGAAATAAAAAAGAATCTATTTTTTATTTTTTCAGAACATATTTCTAAATACAGTGAGGTAGTACTTTCAACTCAACTCTACATCTGTGCTGGTAGATTTAACCCCACTCCTAAATCTGGCCTCTATGTATCATTTGGGCTATATTGTACGAGAAAGCTGATATGTCAGCTTATTAAAGCAGTCATACACGTTGTATGCTTCTCTTGTATCAGTAGGAAGACAAATCAAACATGGGGACTTTCCCATAGGTTGAAGGACCCATAGGTTGTATGCTGCATGGGATTGGTATGGAACGGGATCTGTAGGCTGCTCGAACTCAGACTGCTCTTATAACAACAGCATCTTACAACTAAACATGGACAAGTAAAGTGGAGTCATATAGCAAAGTGGCCATTCACTTTGCTCTTTGTCCCATGCTCATAATTTGCTTGTGACCTAGTAGTACTAAATACATGCTTGCAATGTGTGCTACAAAAAAGATGCAAGTCACACATACAGAAAATCTGATTTCTAGTATGCTAGTCCACTGGATTTCATTTAGCCATTCTTATCATGCAGATTTGTCTAATGCTACATTATTAAAACATCATGAAACCGGGTAAGATACAGCAAAATATAACCTAGATCCGCACTTCTCTTCTCTGACATTCAGAGCATTAGGAAAACATCTTTTCTTCTTGTTCACATGATGTTATGCTACTTATACAGCTCACATACATAATGATTACAGCTATTCATTCTGTAAGACTACATGTAAGTAAATAAAAAAAACCATCCATTGATAAAATTCTCTAACCTCTAAAACAAAACATTGTTTTTGCCATCTTCAGTTCAATTCTTATAGAGGACATTAAGATGTCTGTGGTCCATGGGAATCTCAAGAGATGGAGCAGGTCATACCTCATGATTTCTCAGAGTTGCTTCTCCAGGGTTTTTGCTCATTAGAGCATCATTAATTACCCAGCACCAACTATTCAAAGCCTGTTTCAGTATGGCTACTATTAGTGCTACAATACATTCAATACACCTGGGCATCCACTGCAGGATTTCACGCTTGCCTTCAGGCATGTAAAATCCAATGACTCTGAAGTGCTTCTCTGTTAGCCTGTGATGCAGAAATGCATGTGTGAGAATACCAAAAGGGGTAGAAGAGGCACTTGTCCAAATCAAGCGAGCATTTTCAAAAGCAGGGATAAAAACTGGGAGCTGGAAAATGGTTTCTAACTTGATATGCTAGAGTAGTTGTCCAGTGAAAGTTAGAGGGGAAAGATCTCTGACTAGTTTTCCAGAGGACCTTGCTGAGTTTCTGAAAACGGTTGTACATCAGGATAGCTTGTATTAATAGGAAGCTAAATTCATTGGCCTAAAAGTCAGATGTGCTTCCTAGTGTGGTAACATGTTTCAAGCATATATGAAGAAGAGTGCAAGCAAGACTTGGATATTGAAGGGATGCCCACTGCTAAGAGATGAGTATTTGGGTCTAGTTTTCATTGGCAGAAGGAATTGGCACAGCTGAGCAGTGGATTGGCAGCAGACTTACAAGCACAGAATTTGTTCTTCAATTTGAAATGTTGTTCTTCAGCATAAAATGAAAAAGTGCCTAAGAAGGTTAAAACTGGGGATTATTTCATAATTTGCCACGCCAAATAACACAGTGTAAACCACAATTACCCCATTAAAGTGAAGGAGACTCATGTGGAGAATGCTTACTACACACTGCTACATAACTTTCTTGCATTCCATTTTTTTTTCATATTTTTTTTTCTTTTTTTTTTTTTTAAAAAATATCTTAATAAACTTGAATTCTTGGCTAAGGAAGGAAAGCAAATGAAGTAAATTTCTCATCACCTCTTTTATTTCAGCTTTTATTTTGAAAAAAGGGAAATATTTTTCTTTCCTTGTTTAATACTTTAGCTCGCAATGCAAAAAAGAAAATGTGGCACTGTTACGCTTCATTTCATACATGTAGAAGTAGCATAGAAAACGCCCGACAACAGTTTCCATGTTATTACTCCCAGGTTATTAACAGTCTGATAGAAGTATCCTATGCAGTTGAAAGAAAAACTTCCTCTTCACACCATTTCACTGGGCAAATAGAATTAAAAGAAGAGAAAAAAAAAAAAAAAGAGATAATGTCATACAGAGGACACTAAACCTACTTCTGGCAGTGTTATCTCTCATTTATAGACTGCAGCAGATTTCTTCATTCATCCTTTTCATCACAGTACATGTTTAATTACCTTCACTTGTTAGTACTTCTGGTGCCACGTCATTTACTGCCCTTTTGCTTTGTCATTTAGAGCACAAAGGTAAAACAGCAGTCTGTCTCTCAAGGTAACAAGAAGAATGAATGAACTTACTCCTCAGGTCTTCATACAGATCACTCCTCAGATAAGCCAAGTACAAGTGGGCTGCGCTGTTTTGGGGGGCAACCAAAAAGCCCTGTGTAGCTGTGACAGTGTAGATAACACTTATTTGTCCTATGCTCAAAGGTCTCCGGATGCGAGTCAGCCTGGAGGTACGTGATGGACAGAAGTGTTAGCGCAGCGCTGTGCTCAAGCAAACAAACTCTGCGGAAAGGCAGACATGGGATCAAGCTAACACAGCTACACAATCCCTGTCTGGAGCTAGCCTGAAGCCACAGCCAGTGGACTCTAGTCACCTACCAGACATGCCCAAAGGCACTGGAAGCAACGACAGTCATGTGACATCTTTGTTTTTGCTGGCAAAAGAAATGGTTCTGTTTTGCCATGACAGCTGAGGGCCCACCAAGGCTGTGGCAAACTCGTAACACGATCTATTGCTAACTCCCTGTCTTTTCCAGTTGCCCAGGTTTTCTGCATACCTCAGTGAGTCTTGGCCTATCATTGCTTTCCCTCCCACGCTGCTGACCCTGATTTTTCTTAATTTCTTCTATATCAGCATTTATTCCAATTAGTTTGTGATATAACTTGTCATGCACTACAGTACAAACACATGAAACGTCAAAAGCAAATAAAGGAAACACTGACACTGGCACCAGAGTCAGCATTCTCTCCCAATATAAATACTCAGTACCTGAAGACAAGTAGAGAACAAGCCGTGACAGCGCACGGGTCTTATTTGTGTAAGTTAACAGTTTGTTTTTCTGCATCATAAAATTGAATGCAGTCCATCAACTTCTCTAGAACTCCTCATTTTTCTGCTGGAAGTTAAACAAGGTCCTAATTCATCTGCAGAAATTTATTCATGATTCTCTGCCAAGTGGTAAAAGCAAGAGTTAATTTATTACCAGCTCCAACAGAACGCATTTAAAAAGTGCTGCTTTTTCCTATGTGTACCACTCACTGGATTTCAGCCCTCTAGGCTCCATCCTTCTTTAGGAGACAACTGAGAAAGTCAACCTGTCCATCAGGTATATTCATCAGTGGGACTGCGATGGTCTACTCTCTTCGTTGACCCACAGCCAGTAAAAGAATTTGGCTTCAGCTTCAAAAAGTCTGTCCTGTTTAATATACAGAAGCTCAGTGCTCTCTGTCCATCCTCCAGATGGTTGCTTGAGAAGAGAATCTGAGAGACAAGCCCAGATGATCACTGCAAGAGGGACGGCACTGGACAGAGCTAACAAAGGAGGAGGGAAGGCTGAAAGTTTAATGCCACATGCAGCTATTCTTTAAGCAAGAACCGTGAGATAGAGCTATACACTTTGATATGTCAGGAAGCAGAAGCCTGGGCAAGAAGAAAAGTAGCTAAGCAACGGAAAAACAACCCCAAACAGGAAGGCCTAAAGGCATGGAGGAGATAAATTGTCTGAAGGAGGGTGTAGAGAAGAGCACTTGCTGAGTGCAGCGATATACTGGCACTGCAAGAGCAGGAATAGTCCCTGTTCTGAGAGCTGAGAGAATAAAGATCAGTTAGTGAACCGTGGTGTCATGGGGGGAAAGAGACATAAACCTTTCTAAGTAAACAAAACCATATGGATGTACAGACATCATCTCCTCACTTTGCCACTCTCAGACACACATCTTAGTACAAATTATTATGATGGGGGCTCTTATGAAACAACAGCATTTGTCTTTCAACTCAAGCAAAAAGCCTTGAAAATTCCTCTGAACGTCTCTGTTTTGATCTGGTTGTACTGACCTATACCAAGTCTAGAAGACTTTCCTTACAATTGCTCGTTATCCACAATTCTAATTTATTGTGCTCAGATTTCAGACTACGAAAGCCTGCTGATTTGTACTCATTTACAGTTATCATTTACATCATTTATCATTTACAGTTCACGTGCTCCCATTTCTAATGGGGCATCTAACACTACACTACACTGTAAAACACAATACTTGATTGATGAGATTTTTAAGACTATGACTTAAGTAAACACCTGTTATTTTAAAAGTTAGGTTATATTGGAATCTGTAAAATCTGAACAACACTGCATTTCATATTTATCCTCAGCTATTACAAATATAGTCTTTTTAACAGAGAAATTGTTCTTCAAAAAGCACAGAAGCTCATCCCACTCCACTCCCACTCCAGATGTTCAGACCTGATGTCTGCAGGCCATCATTGCCTCACAGTTTAGATGTGCTTCCTACAAACTACTATTGCATAGCTTGCCAAGCTTTGCTTCAGCTCTTCATGTGTACTCCTTGATCCAAATCGACAAAAATACTTTGGCAAGATAACTGGTTCCTAGAAAAACCACAAGATAATTCCTGAGAGAGAAGAAGTGCTACAAACAGTTGACAAAATTCTACTTTGATGATGACTGTTACCAAGAGGAGAAGGCAACTTCTAAGGCTGTGAGCTAACTAAGCACAAGGCTAGTGGTAGTGATGGAAGTTTCCATCAAATACTCCTGATCTGAACAGTTAAGGAATTTCACAGTTAGCGAAGGACAGCTTTGACCTTCGGGCTATCTTTCAGGAACGGCTGTATTAGAAACTCACTTGGTGCTCTGTACAGCCCCCTAGTATTCTACTCTGTTTCCCTTGTTCCTTTGAGATATTTTCCTACTTCTTTGTAAACACTGTAAGCAGCAGGTACCGCAGCTGAGACTGCATCTATCAGTGACATGAATGACTGCCTTCAAAATTCATTTGATCTGCCTGTCCCTATCCGTTGTGCAACAACTTTTAACCAACGTAACTAGTTTATGAAGAGTTTTTTCAACCATTTACTGCGACAGCTATCGGACAACCTAGCATCACTTGACTGACATCAGAGAAATCACACTGATGTGCAACAGTTTCAATCTAGATACCAGGAAATTGAAATCGTGTTGAAATATAACTGAATCTTCAAACTACAAACAATGCTGTCACTACAGGGCTGCCCAGGCATAAGTATCATCTACAGCTTCCATATCATGGACAACCTTTTACTGCTAACTCCTTAATGGTATCTGCTACATAACAATTGAAAAAAAAAAAATCCTGTCCATAATACTTTCCATTCCTATAATCTTTTAACTAGATTCATAAAAAAGTTAAACTTTTGCAATAAAATAAACATATAATAAATCTGGATGTGCTTTATTGTCCAAATACTTTGGTTTTAGCTTGTGAACTGTTGACATATTTACTGTTAATACACAGCTGATACAAAAATACGAGTTGGTATTGACATTTCTTGTCTGAAAAATTATTTATACTGAAGATAGTGAACATCATTTTAGTGATACTATTTCAAAATGTCACTGTAATATTTAATTCTCGTATTTATTTATAATAAGTTTAAAAATTTGCTTCAAACTTTATTACATCTTTTTGAACAAAATTTCTTCACAAATTTCAAACTCCAAGTAATGAAGAATTTACTATGTAGACCTAGCAATCTGGGCTTCTGTGCCTTTTTTAACATTTCTAATTGTGCAGATTTCTACTTCTGCTTGGTCCTACTATATGACTTATTTTAATTTCATTAATTTTCAGAATGAACAGACCATTATGTACATTAAGTGCAAAGGGCTACCACAATTAAGTCAGCTGTACCTTCCTCTATGTATCACTGGAGTATTTTAACAGTTCTCCTCCCAGTAACAGAAACTATGTACTTAGTAGTAACACTTCTGTAGCTATGAGCTATTATTAGAGCAAACTGATGCTTACTCAAAGGTAGTAGGGTCCTAATGAGAAAGTAAAAATGGTAATGGTATTATTTTAACTACAAGGAGTGCAAAGGAACATTTTAGGAACTGCTTAAATGAATTCACCCTAAAGAATAATAACAATTCACTCTTCGCACAGTAGTTCAAGCTTGAAGAATTATCTGAGGAAAATGTTATTAGCTAAGAATTAATATGAAAAGCATGTTTTCTTCCTTTCCCAAAGTTTTTAGTCCTATAATAGGCCATTATATTAATAGGTCATGAGAATGACAGAGTGGCTGGGTGGGGCTGAGCTTCCCACCAGGGTTAAATCATGACCCAAAAGAAGTTCCACAGCTGAAAGCATGGTTATGAGCCTTTTCTTCCTGAAAATGAATCTTTATTAGTGCATTTCGAAGATACGACTTACTCAGATTCTGAAGCTGACAAGAGCTTATCGCTAACATTTGAAGAGTTTTGCTTCCCCAACTTTTTTGCTAATTGCACCTCTTACAGGCTTCAAAGCCAAAAATGGTTCATTAATTCAGATCCCGATTCTTCCTATTAATTCGGTGGCTATACATTTGCCACAGCTTTACAGACTAGAACATAATGCCATTCACTGTATTTATTTACTTTGTAGATGGAATTTGAAAGGTACATGCCAAAATTCAGAGGGATTCTTATAGCTTAAGATAAATCTATACTGATTTCTGCAATTCTTCTGTATTTAGAAAGACTTAAGTTCTTTAGTTTTCCAGAACAGATGAGAGTAATTGCCACACTGGCTATCTAAAGAACAGAAAATGTTGCGTATCCAAAAACTACACAGTGGAACTAAGTAGATGATAGTGCATGGTCTTCTGCGGCATATCTGAATGATGCATTTTTCACTGGACCAGATGCAGGCTTACTTTTGTGTACTGAAAAAACTCCTAACATAGGAGGAAAATTGAGGAGAGGGATGTTAACAATTTAATGATTCTAAACTGAATTTTGCTTCTTTGGTGGTTTTTAAAGGTAAAAGCCAATTCATGATTGAGTCTACATTCTGTCTCATTCATTTTGTTACTGATTGCTGCCTTTTCCTGTATCGTTGCCACTGCCTCTCCATCCCAGTTTTAAGATTTTTCTGCTCACTCACTTTCATTTGAGTGGCTCTTCTCAACTACGATACAGGAGGTCAAATTCTTGCATACCAACTAGATATGGGTTTCAGCAGCAGTATTGTGCCAATGTGCACTAAAGATCACAGTGGGGCTGGTTCTTTGTATTGTGATGGGACACCTGTATTTCCATGAAAAGAGTAAGAAATCGTTGACTAATAGAATCATAGATGATAGAATGGTTTGGGTTGAAATAGACTTTTGAAGGTCATCCAGTCCAACCCCCTGCCATAAGCAGGAACTTCTTTCACTAGATCAGGTTGCTCGGAGCCCAGTCCAACCTGATCTTGAATGTGTCCAGGGACGAGGCATCCACCACCTCCACAGCCAACCTGTTCCAGTGTCTCACCACACTCATTGTAAACAATTTCTTCTTTATATCTAATCTAAACCTTCCGTCTTTTAGTTAAAAAACATTGCTTCGTGTCCTGTCACTACATTCCCTACATGAAAAGTCTCTCTCCATCTTTCTTATAAAACACCTTTAAGTATTGGAAGGCTGCTGTAAGGTGTCTTCAGAGCTTTCTGCTCACCAGACTGAACAACCCCAACTCCCTCAGCCTTTCATCATAAGAGAGGTGTTCCAGTCCTCTGATCATTTTTGTGGCTTTCACTGGACCCGCTCCAACAGCTTCATGTCTTTCTGTGCTGAGTATCCAGACTGGCTGGCCCAGTTTTGGGGTTATATGCTGGATTCTGCGTGTGTGCGTGTGTGAGTGCAAAACGCGAGTAGCTAAACATCTGAGCATTTCAAGAGTGTCGGACCAGCCCAGGTCCTGAAACAAACTCCGTGACCGTCAGGTCCCGGACCCAGGGGATTGATTTCCTCCCTCTGTGGCCGCATCTCCGGCGGCTCTCGGCCCGTCTCTAGCGCCCACCTCCCCCCGC
>VWZK01016429.1:0-21349 GCA_013396935.1 Baryphthengus martii | reverse complement strand
CGGCAGCCCCCGCCCCTCCGCAGCCGCGTCCCGACGGCGGTGGCGGAGCTGCAGCCCATTGGCTGACTCGGTGCACAGCGGCCGTGGAGGCAGCCAAAAGGGCGGCGCGGGGAAGATGGAACACTCGAGGGCGCCCCTAGGCGGCGGGGCGGGGCGGTGAGAACCGATCCGGCCTTGCCCGGACCCCGCCCGCTGGGTGTCTCCGGCAAAGCGTCTGGAAGAGCAGCTTTGGCTCGGAGTTTGAAGGCCCCACACTCGTCCATCGTTTCTGACCTAGGCAAAGCATGGATAAGTCCCTCTGGCCCATGCTTCTCCAGCCTCTCAGAAATCGCTGTCATTTCCTCTTAACCTCAGTCAGCACCTCCTGTAAGGAAATGCAGTGCCCTCTTCCCAAAAGGAATTGGAATGGGTAGGATATTTTTTTAAAAGGAGTTTTCATTAAAGAGAACTTAAAGTAAAACAGCACCTGAATATTTTTTAAGCAAATTGAAAGCTATTTGTCTTGTAAAGAATGGTAAACGTCTCATTAACTTGACCACAGATATTTGAGAAACTTCTTCATCCCAATGAGCCTCTCCTTTGAACTCTAATGGTTTGCATATGTGTGTCTCATTGCTAGAAAAGCTGAGAAAACCTGACTTTTCTGCTAAAAGCAATAACTAATGGATCTAAGAATAGCCAGTAGAACTAAATGCCTTTCCGTCATGGTCACACTTCTGTACAGGAGCAGGAATACTGAATTTCTGTTACTAATAGTAGCCTGCATTCCTGCATGGCTTTAATATGAAGAGCTTTTGAATTCTTCTGATGGTGGAGATAAGAACAAGGATGTTTCAAATTCATTGCTCCAAAGTTAGGTTGCTTGATCTGTAATTAGACATCTACATATATTATTTTATTTTCAGAAATGAGAGATACTCGAGGTCAATAACAGTTGTGTTTTCTTGTCTGTTCTAGCACGGTGTGCATCTTTAAATGGCTCTTCCATGGGTCTAGTCATCCAGACCTAGACACACAGTTCTCAAAATCTGAACTTGAGTGTTGATAGACAAGGCAAGATTATAAATATAATCTTCCTTGCTTACATTTTCTCAGATGTCTGTACTTATGCTTCTAAATAAATTATCAAGTTTTATCAATTCAAATCACTCATCGTTTCTGTGTGGTTGAGATTGCAATGGAAGAGCACATCCAGCATCATACAGTAATGCATGGCAAAGGATGAGTGAGTCCAGATCTATGGCAAACTGATTCTTTCTTTTACTCAATTGCTCTCCCAGTGATACCATTTCCCCTGTATGTTATGAATGGGATTCTTTCAGCCGCATTTTACCCTCCTGGAAGTTACTAGCCTGTCTAAAAATTAGATAGCTAGGCTGGGTGAGTTAGCTAAAGAGGGACCTACCTCGCGAGGCTGATTTGTACCATTTCGAGGTATCTGATCAGGTAGATACCTGATATTATTCATCTGCAAGTAAATATGGGTAGCTTGTTTCTTTCATTGACTGTAGAGGGAGCCATGGCAATTTACTTGAACTATGTGTTTCCTTTGAAATTTTCTAACTTTTAGGTGAGACGACTCATAACCTTGATGTATAGAACAAACCTGCAAAATTTGTTACCGTAGGGAGACAGCATAACTTCAATAGAATAGGTGTTTATTAGAATAACGGAAGTGAATTATGGGGGAGAAGTTAAAACTGCAGTAGCCAATGACATGGAAGAAAGGAAAACTCTTTCAGGCTGAATATCGCCTTGCTTGGCTACAGACCTTCTGGGACGCTGCAGAGCATCGCTAAGTATATAAATTTTATTTAGAAGGATTTTAAGCCTCATTGTTTCTTCTCTCTTTTTTTTTTTTCCTTCCACTCTCCCTCTACTACCCTTCTATCCCCCTTGGCCCCTTTTCCCGTGGCCGACCCAGGAGGAGCGAGGTGATGGGAGGCGCCAAGATGGGGGTGTGGGCAGCGGCCAGGGCGCTCTCCGTGGTGCTGATCGTGGGGCTGGGGCTGCCGCCGGGCGCCCAAGGTTGCCCCCAACCCTGCGCCTGCTACCTCCCCACCGAGGTCCACTGCACCTTCCGGTCTCTGGCAGCCGTGCCGGCCAGGATCTCGAAACATGTGGAAAGAATCAATTTTGGGTTTGTATGGCAGTCTGGAGAAAACAGTTTAGCTGTTGCTTTCTTATAAATATTTATATTGTGGTGTCAGTTCTTCTTGGCCAATAGGACATGTAGTTTTTATAGCGTATTAAAAAAAACCCAAAATGTTGAATTTGACCTACTATGGGATGTCTACTCAATGTTGAATTTTATACCTTATGTAAAAAAATATAGTAGGAGTAAAATTCTGTAAGGTACTCAGGTAGCATTTTGGAGAACAATGAGATATAGCATATCTTAAAGCAATACAATAAACTCAAAAGTTATTCCATTGCCTTTAGAGTTGTTTGCTTTGGGTTTTGTCTTTGGTTTTGGGTTTTTTTTTGTGTTTTTGGTTGGTTGGTTTTGCTTCATTTTCGTTTTAGTTTTCATTGTTTTTTTCCAAGGAACTTAAGCCCAGTATAAGCAGACATCAATGTTTTGGGGAGAGGCTGCTCAGCAACTCATTTTCCTCTGCTAGGGTATTGCCAACTCACATCTATCTGTCAGATTGTGAGACAAGAAGGCAGGGACAGTTGGTAGGCTGCATAACACAAAAGTACTGTGTAGAGTCATGGCATGGTGCAAGAGTTTTTTACCTGATACCAGAGCTGCCTCGGTATCTGGTATGAACTCTCTGACCACCTCAAGGCCTGTAAGCTGCAACTGATCATGCAATGACTGACAATAGGGGCCTTGATATTCTTTTTGCTTCTCTGTAATTAAAATTTCTATCGTCCAGCACTTTATCCACCTAAAGTCTAATTTCAGTCTCAGTCTGCCCTTGTACTTTATAAATCTGTATTACGGCAACCTGTACTTTCATGCCATTTTTGACTCAAACATGCCTCCCTCTCCCCCCACATTCAAAGCCACACATAGTCATGATCAGTTCTTCCCCATAAATCAACATTCTGTGGCAAATTCTATGCATAAGTTGCTTTTGAAAATGGGATGTAGACTTCCAAGTTATTTAGATGTTTTGATTGTTATTTAATAAAAATACACTTTTTGGTACTGTTAGCATACATTATTTGATACTGTTAGCATAAAAGCCCATTCCTATCTTTGTATTCATTGCTACAAATGACATTTTCTGAGATGTCTCCATTTCCAAGAAGAAACAGTCTTAAGTATCTGTTGTTGCATTTCTTCCATTTTTGAAAATAATTTTAACCATATTTCTATTTTGAGTGCTAAAGTTTTAGGAGGTAAAGGTTTTTTTCTGTCTGGAAAAACTTGTATTTAGAGAAGTTCGTATTTTTTAAAAGGGATGATGATGAATTAAGGAATTTTAATAGGATGACTGCTACAAGCCTAGTAGATCTGTAGTAGTACTAAATATGTCAAAAACAGTAATGTACATTTTTAGCAAATTTAGAATAGTCATATAAATAACATGATGAGAATCTGAAAATATTTTCTCCATATTCAAAGTATTTTAATTTCTCGCTGTCTCTTCCCTTCCATTCTAGAAGGTGTTAAAAAAATAGGAAAAATCTTGAAAATCCTATGCTTAATTTAAAGACTTCATGCCCAGATTAGCTCATGTGTTTAATTTTATGTCTACATATAGAAAACCCAAATGTAGAGCTAGGCTGCCAAACTTAAAACTCCCATATTGGCAAATAAAACCTGATTTATTTGTACAAAGTGAAATTGAATTATTCTCCAAAAGTAGCTTTTCTGTATTCCTCCTGTTAAAGGAATTTCTAGACTCAAATTATATAATTGGAAGGTCAATTCCTAGATCTTATGTAATTAGTTGATATAGCCAATTACATGTTGTAACAGTAAGTGAATCAGGATGTGACTTCTAGCTTCTTATGCTATTTGGTAGATTTCCATTTTTAATGTCATCTCTCCAAATCTTTATTCATTTATTGTTAGATGCTGTTTTGGCAGCACTGCAGCCTATCTAGTTCGCCAGGCTCCATAGCATCATTGGTTGGCTACAGGCCATTAATTTATTACCATTCCATAAACAGAGCTGCATGGAATAACATACTGACAACTATTAGAACTTAAATGCTTATTTATTACTCTTAGCCCAAAATTGTGGCTAACGTGCTACAAATTGAGTTAAAAGAAATCTTAATGTAAACATGAACTAAATATATTTGGCCTTGTAAAAATGTTTCAGTAACTTTTGGCACTTTGACGATGCATTAAGATCCTTCCAATTTTTCCTGAAAGTTAGATTATACTAATTTTACATTTACAGTCCATGACAGTAAGTACATAAAATGTAACTACACATCTGACTTTTTTCCAGGTTTAACAGTATACAGTCTATATATGAAAACTCCTTTGCAGGACTTACAAAACTGGAATTGCTCATGATACATGGAAATGACATTCAGAATATACCTAATGGTGCTTTGAAAGATCTTGTGTCTCTACAGGTAATGCTTGGGTCCTCCTAAAGTTCATAAAATGTAACTTCCATGAATAACAGAAGACAAAAATAAGCAATTTCTGCAGTACGTTTTTTAGGATTATAAAACTATTTCTCCCCCAGATACGCTGGAGATTTATTAGCTATGTGTATGTCATACTTGATAATGCCAGTTAATACTCAGTTGTATTCTCCCTTTTTGACCAGCATATCATGTTTCAGTGGTGCAAGGGATATTTGAGTCAGGGAGGAAAACGTCTGCTTGCTTGCTATTCTGTTTGGATTTAGATCAAAAAAGAAAATTAATCTCTTTTACTGTTTTTCTTTTTTTTTTTTAGGTTTTCAAAATCAGTTATAACAAATTGAAAGTCATAACTGGCCAAACTCTCCAAGGACTTTCGAGCTTAATGAGGCTGCACATGGACCACAACAGAATTGAATTTATTCATCCAAATGCTTTTAATGGATTAACTTCTCTGAGACTGGTCCACTTGGAAGGAAATTTGCTACAGCAGCTTCACCCCAACACCTTTTCAACATTTATGGTCCTTGATTATTTCAAACTGTCAACAGTAAGACATCTCTACCTATCTGAAAATACTCTTAGGACCTTGCCTGCAGGGATGTTTCAAGGCATGCCGCAGCTGGAAAATCTTTACCTTCATGGGAATCCATGGGCCTGTGACTGCAGTTTAAACTGGCTGCTTGAATGGAATGAAGTTTCTGGAGGTAAGAGCAAAGCCACCAATGCTTCTTCAACTCATATTGATAGATTTCTTTTTTTGTGTGTGTGTGTTCTGTATATGGATAGTCTTGTTATTTCCTGAGTATTATTACTTACATGATGTCTATGTGCACTGTTGTGCTCCATTGTCATTCAATAAATGTATGTATTTAAAAAACAGCGTAAAGAATAAGCAATTGTGTGTCACTTGCTTAAAGCCTGTATTCAACAGCAAAAGAATTGGCCATTACATTCAAGATGGAAAAAGTCATCTCGAAGCTTGTAATGGGGAGGAGGAAAGAGGTTAACCTGTTAGTGAATTCCTTTGCTCAGCAGTACACCTTTGACTAAGGGCTGGCAATTGTCCTCAACCACCAAAGCTAGTAACCATGTGCTCTCACAGGAGGTGGAAACATTGGATTTGAACTTGTTTGGCTAAGGAAGGGATGGAAATCAGTTTTCTAAATTTCTGGATGAGTCCTTTAACTTTGATGCTATTAAGATAAAGGCTGTTACATAGTATGCATCTTTCAAGTCTGTCTCTGTTTCTTCTTTGACCATAACTTCCTTTTATGATGGAGCAAATCTATTTTAAATATTTTCAGAGAACACATACAATCCTGCTAGGTTTTTTTTAGAATAACTAGTGTATCTTCATTCAGACTTAGATGTGAGATAAGTATCACACTGCTTAGGCTGGGATACTTCTGGTCATGTGCAGAAGCAGGATACTAGAAGCAAAGCAAAGCAAACTAAACCAAACCCAACAGTTTTATAATGCCTCTATATCAGTAATACACTAAATGAAATTTTTTTTGAATGTCAGTTTTCGCTTTGGGCATCTCAGTTTGCCAATGCTGCATCTCAGTTATCTAAGAGCTTGCTATAGTAGGCGAGAGGGACTGGTGATACACCAGAGCTCCTGCTAAAATATTAAGAGGGAATTGTCATTTAATTACAAGTGAAGATGAAATGAGTACTGGAATCATGAGGCTTAGATAATGCTTTGGAGCTTGTAGCGTGGATGATGGTGAGTCTTGTCATTTTGGAATATGCAATTCATTGCTGTAGGACAATGCTTTTTAAGATACTTGAATATGTATTATAAGCGTTGCTGCCTGGAGTGATACTTGAGGCATCTAACTTTGATATTATATTTTGCTAACATACATGTTATTCATAGATTCATGGAATGGTTAAGGTTGGAAGGGACCTTCAAGATCATCTAGTCCCAACCCCACTGCCACAGGCAAGGCCACAGCCCACTAGACCAGGTTGCTTAAGGCCCCATCCAACATGGCCTTCAACACTTCCAGGGAGGGAGCATCCACAACCTTCCTGGGCAACCTGTTCCAGTGCCTCACCACCCTTACTGTGAAGAATTTCTTCCTGACATCCAGTCAAAACCTACCCTCTTGCAGCTTGAATATTTTAATATCCCTATATAGTCTCCTTGATTCAAATAAGTGTGTGTATTAAGTATACTTAAGTTGCATTGTAACTATAATAATGAAATATTAGGTGAATTTTCTTTCCTGGTCCGTTGTTAGCTTGTTAGCATTTTTATTCAATTAGATTTTTTTTTCACACTGCAACACTAGTGATTATTGGAAAGCGGAAATAATTTATCCATATTATTTTCATGTGTGACAAATTTTGTGTCTTTATATAACTATAACATTAACTTCTTTGGGAATTCTGTCTACATAGAGTTATTAATGTTTTTCAGACCAATGTGGCCACTGCAAAGTTGATTGCAGGCCAGTTCTGTCATAAAGTGTGCTTTCCTTGTATTTGAAACATCATATTTGAATCTGCAAATGATAGACTGATTCAGTTAAATACTCAATTTGTAAGAACATCTCAAGAAAATTGATTTGTCTGAATGGCAAAGCACATATTTTTCAGTTAAAAAATGGTATGAAATTTTGGCACTCTTTTCCCCTTCTGCTAGCATTTTGCCTCATAATCCACCTATGTATTGTTCATTCATCCAAAGATCCCTCATTCATCAGGAATGATGAGCATGACACTTATTCTTAGATTAACTGGAATATACTCTTTTTACAACATGTTTCCAAACTAAATATGTAAGGTGACATGTGACATTCTAGTGAGCAGAACAATGCAATAAATATGACTGTTATTTTGCAGAAAAGAATCTTTCTTGCTTTGAGAGAAGAAAGAAGTCAAGGTTATCATTTCCCGCTTTAGCACTCGTCTGGTTTAGTTTTTATTTTATCATTACAGAGTTTAGTTATTTCAGAGGTCAGGGAAGAATTGGCACTTCTGGGGATTTTTGCTGCTGATGAATAGCTTGCAAGTACAGGAGCTAGTCATCAGATTTTGGTAGCTACAGTGGAAGGTTTTGTGTATTACTAGTACTGTTGTTAATGAACAGAGAAAAATAAAAATCTCCCTGGATTATGTAATGAAGAAGTCCAGCATTTCTCAGGTAAATGCTACATTTTTGAAAACAGAGAGTACCCAATTCTCTTCATGTTAGGTCCACAAGTTAGATTGGTAGTTTCTCAATGTACAGATGCAGACTTTTTAGCACAACATAGAATTTTGCTGACTTACAAAATGTTGCTCAGAACACTTCAATTTTTAGGCATTTTATTTAGGGGCAGTGGATCTAATTTTCAGAAGGATGGAGTATTCAGTCCTCTCATTACAGACAGAAGAAATTGTGGTCAGCTTGATAAACAAACATCCATACAACTGTGAACACAGAGGTGCCATTTTATAAGCCTTGCCTTATATGACATGTGCTGTAATGTGTTCCTTGTGTTCCATTTCATACTTTTAAGAGTTCTCTAACTGTAGAACAGAGTTCTTCAGCTTACCTATCTTTTGTTTACCTTTTCTTTTTTTTTTCCTTTCTCTTTTTTTTTTCAGGTGTTTTAAAATGCAAAAAGGACAAAGCCTATGAAGGGGGACAGCTCTGTCCTAAGTGCAACAGCCCAAAACAGCTGCAGAAAGAAGATATTCAAAACTTGAAAGATATTTCCTGTAGGAAACCTGTCATTCAATCCTCACTGAGACAGAATAGCAGCACTGATGATGAAGAAGATGGTGACAGTTATGAACTCCCTCTGGAAGAGCTTCAGTCCTCTCCATGGAACATTACTCTAAATATGACTGACGAGCATGGCAATGTAGTCCACCTGAACTGTGAAATCAAAAAACCAACAGGCTCTACCAAAATTCAGTGGAATCAAATCCAGACTCAGGAAATTGATATAAATGCTACAATTTCACTGGATTTTGAATGTCCTATGAATCGAGAAAACTATGAAAAGCTATGGAAGCTTATAGCTTATTACAGTGAAGTACCTGTCAAATTAGAGAGGGAACTTATGCTCAGCAAAGATCCTAAAATAAGCTATCAGTACAGGCAAGGCTCAGATTATGATGCTCTTTATTACACAGGTGTAAAAGCTCAAATAATGGCTGAGCCTTCCTGGGTGATGCAACCTCTTATACACATCCAATTAAACAGGCACCAGAGTACAGGAAAAAAGGTGGTGCTATCTTTTTTTACCATGTTTTCTCAGACAATTCCTACCAAAGACACCGGGCAGCAGAGAAGTTGGGTAATGATAGAGCAAAACCAGAGCACAAGGACAGTTCAGAGTGTGGTGGAAGGGTCAGAGTGTCAGCTGAGCTGCAATGTGAAATCCTCTGAGAGCCCCTCTGTTCAGTGGCTCTTTCCAGACGGGACTAAACTGCAGGCACCATTTAATCAGAAAGACAGTAGGTTTTCCATCCTCAGTAGTGGCCAGCTAATAATCAAAGCAGTGAGTTACACCGATGGTGGTTTGTACCACTGCATTGCCCAGGTGAGAGATGAAGTGGACGTAATGGCTTACAGACTTGTAGTGCAGCCTCCAGCTACTCATGTAGCTGATTCAGATGTAGCGAGAATTGATAAAAATGTTGGCGATCCAATAGTTTTGCCATGCAGTGCAGTTGCCATCCCAGAACCACAGTTGAGCTGGATTCTTCCAAATGGCCAAGTACTTAATGATTTATCAAACTCTTCAAAAGGATATATGCTGGACAATGGTACTTTGCTTATTCCAAAAAGCCATGTCAGTGATAGTGGCCATTACAGATGTGTGGCTGTCAATCAGCAGGGATCAGATCGGTTTGTTATAAGGGTCACAATAAATAAAATGGTGTCTGACAGGTCATTTAAAAGGATAAAAATAAAAAAGCGCCCAGGCTCAAAAAAATTGTCAAAAACAAGAGGACGAGTCATAGATGATGGAGAAGGATCAGGCGCAGGAGGAATGGAGGAGTTCCCACGAAGAAAGAACCACCTGAAAGACTGGGAAGTACCCTTTAAACAAAAAAGTGACCGGGTGCCAGAGACTCAAATTAAAAAGGGGAAGAAAGGCAGAAGGAAAATGAAAATCTGGAAAAGTAATGACAGAACCCAAGACAGCAATGTTGCTGAAGGCCGGAGAGTCTTTGAATCTCGAAGGAGAATTAATGTGGCAAGCAAGCAGATTAATCCACAGCATTGGGCTGACATTTTGGCCAAGGTCCGTGGGAAGAATCTTCCTAGAACAACAACTACAGCCAGTTCTGTAACAACTGCACTGCCATCAGTCATGCTGAAAACTACTCCAATCCCTTATCCGGTAGTCAGTCCTCCACCTTCAGAGACAGCAGCTGATGTGGTAGATTCCTCTGCTGATGCATCACCTATGGGTGAAGATGAGCCATTCTCAGTCACTGTTTCCCACAACACTAAAGCATTGTCAGCCCAATCCACATTAACAAGGCCAGAAACTGGACCCTTCTCCAACCACATGGCTTTAGAAACACCTGCAAGTATGTACCCTGTAGGAATCACTATATTGGGTCCGTATTTGACTCCTGTCTCTGCGACTGTGCAACCCCAAGGCCAGCAGCATCTTGATGACAGGACTGATGATTCAAGTGCAGTGAAAGAAAATATTCCTGCTCTCACTGAAGAACCTCTAACCAGGCAATTTGTAACAAACTTTCCTAATATTGAGAGCAGTTCATTCACAGTGGAAAAAATACATAGAACTGTATCTTCTACATCAGAGGAATATTCTGCTTTTGCTGAACTACCACTTGATGCCACTCTCCTAACTGAGTCTCAGACTGCAGATCTTCATGGTGTCTTGGAGACAAGTGTGAAATTAAATGAAGTGGATCCAATGAGTGTTGACACTATAAGTTTAACACTTTCTCAGTTGGATGAGATCATCCCAACAGATTCTGTAGGCACTACTACCATTTCTTCATCCATTTCTCCATTTGTTACAGAAAAGAGCAATGACTTGATACACAAGCACAAAGAAGTATCTGCAGGTCAAACAGAAATGACAGACTTAAGTACAGGTTTTCCAGCTGTCACACCTATCAGAGTTCAGAGCAAGGAAGAACCTGAGGCCCACAGGGACAGAGTGATTCAAGAAAGCGTGTCCAGCAGTTATGCAGAGACTTTTCAGGAAGGAGAACATAGAAACCTGGCTACTCCAAAACCAGATCCCACACTCATTTTACATAGTAATAATGCTCTTCACAAAACAGTAGAGGGGATAAAAGCTGCTTCTTCCATCAGTAGATTGACCACTGTGATCACAACAACAACTCCCTATAGAAAGACCATGCCTTCACTTGTTACTCAGCATAGAAAAAGGCCTTATGGGAGAAGGAGACTGAGGCCAAACAGAATCCGACAAAGACCAAAGCCTTTCCCCCCTGCTGTTTTAACCACAGAGGCAATGCCTGTTGTTCCAAGGACACCTGAAGTTGAAGCTGTGACCAAAACTTCTTCTGCAACTCTTGAAAGTCCTGATCTTAAAAACAATGTCAAAATACAAAGTAAGGAAGAGAAGCATGTGGAATTCACTCCTTCATTAGTTACTGATCCGGTTGTCTTGGAGAAAACTACCAAAATCAGAGAGGTGGTCACAACTTCCTTCTTTAGGCCTACTGCTCCTCCATCTGGAGGAAAACATGTGACACTCTCTACTGCTCCTGAAACCCTGGCACTTCCAGTGACTGTACCTATCACAGTTTTATCACCAAATGTTGTACATGACATAGTTCCCATGAAAGAGTCTAGTGCACCTCTGAAACCAGAGCAAAGTGAAGTGCCAAGATACCATCCATTAGACAATATATCTGAGGAGAAGGACACTAAAGCACATTCTAAAACCATGGAGAGTAAAGCAGAACAATCAAGCACAACAGTTTCTCCAGAGCATATGAACAGCTTGATACTGTCTACAAAATCAGAATCTCAGGGAGAGCCTATCCTATTTGACTCAGAAGTTGTAGTTAACGAAACAACCGCTGGAACATTCCAGCTGATATATCCCACTATAACCGACTCAAGTATTCCTGTTGCCACAGTGAGAGCTTTTAAGGACCTCTCAGTCTCAAAGGAGCCAGGAAAGCCCACAGTATCTTTAGAAACACCAGCAATAACTGAGCCGCTTCAGCAACAGGAAGTGATTACTTTGTCCTCCTCCTTCAGTACGGCTGAAACTCAGAATTTTTCACTTAGAGAAACAAAGAAATCTGTTGCTTTTCAGTCTGGGACAAAGCTGTCTTCCTTGGATAAAAAGGAAGCTATGTCACATGTATTTAATCATCATCCCACTTTGCAGAGAACTGAAAAGCCTCTGGCTACATCTAGTGCCTTTATTCCATTTATAAAATTTGCCACTCCTCCCCCTTCCTTTTCAAGCACTTCGCATCCTTCTTTTCATTATACCACCGGGGAAAGTAACACCTTCAATCAGGAAACGTTCCCAGAAGCAAAGCAAGTTGAAGCTGATGGCGATAAAATGGTGGTGAGCTCAAGATGGAACATACACCCTACTCCTTCATCTAGACAAAACAGGATTAGGATACAGCTGAAAGAGGACCATTTCAAAGAGATGTATAGTAGCAAGTCAAACAACAGTTTACTGCTAAAACCAAACCTCCTCCATCCACCCGCTGGAATGATACCAAACCAAAATCAAAAACCGCCTGTTGTGCCTCCAGAGCATGTTCCAGTAAGAGGCACAATGAAACCTCCATATATTGTAACACAAGGTTCACTT
Organism: Baryphthengus martii; assembly: GCA_013396935.1. NCBI lineage: Eukaryota > Metazoa > Chordata > Aves > Coraciiformes > Momotidae > Baryphthengus > Baryphthengus martii. The sequence continues at coordinate 8,984 of VWZK01016429.1, read as the reverse complement.
CGCTATTTTATAACACACCAGCCTCTTCACTACACAAACAAACCAGAGATAACAGCATATGCAGCGCATACCATCCAGGACAAAAAATCTTTTCCCTCTCAGAGAGAAACAGCTGCCCCAACACAAGCCTCTCCATTTCACAAAATTACTCCATTCACTGCAAGCAAATTTGGTAATCAGGGTGATAACAGATACAATAATAATTTGAGATTTTTTGGAAATAACTATGTTCCAGATAACAGAGGCACAGCAGGGAGACTACCAAGTCAAGGGGTCCCGTATTATCCCAGTTCCAGAATGCCATTCCATTTCAACAGAACAAGGATATTACCTCACTTAAGTATACACCCTAAACCAGTGGTCCCTAGTCAACTAGTCCCAAAGGGCACAAATGAGAAGAAGGTTGCCCAGATCTCCCCTACTAGGATTACAGTGCAGAAACCTACAGCTATTCCAGTGCCTCCACTGTCACACACCACAACCACCACATCACCACCAACAGCAATTTTGAAGATTACTCCTCCAGCTGTTCTTTCTCGGCGCACAAAACCACAGATATCCACTACAGTTTATCCTTTTAAAAACGTCCATCATCGTCATCAAAAAGTTCCGTCTGTGCCTTATATGGGAGGCATTATGCCACATAATTCGTCCGTATTTCAATCTTCCACTAATTTCAAGATACGCGCTGAAAAACCTAAAATAATCACAAAAGGGTCTCAGAGCGTATCCATCCTTGCTGAAACAGATGCCTTTATCCCTTGTGATGCAGTAGGGGAACCCAAGCCTTTTATTACTTGGACAAAAGTCTCTACAGGTAAGACAGAGAAAAATGTCTTCTTCCACACATTTTTTTTTTTTAAGGGTATAAATACTTGAGCTGTTGCATAGAAATGCAGCATGAAATAGACCAAAAGCCTGAAGAATAATTTCTGGGTCTTTTAATCATTATAGATAAAATGTGACTAATTGCAACTAATGATTACAGGTAAAAATAACTTTGTATTTCTTGTAGTAAATAAACCCAAACCTCTTACCATTTAATGAGCTTGATTTTTGAAGAAGTAATAGCAGCCAACTCTGATTATTCACAGTAATTAGAATTTATGATGCTAACGCTTGAGAGTATGGGTTTGTTAACATTGCTATCTTAAATATTGATGTGTATGTTATCTCCACATCAAAAGGAAAAGAGAAATTACGTAAAGATTTTAAAGGAATCCTAAAGCATAAAGCCCTTAAATGTTCCCACACTGTACATGATTGACAGCTAGTACAGTTAGTTCTGCAATAGAAGTTTGAGCTATGGAGTATCAGATATCATCCATCTGAAGTTGTAGTTTATCTTAAGTAAATCTAAAATCTTACATAAGACTTTTTCAGTGCAATAATGTATGTCTTAAACCCTTTGACTTTCCATTTCTTGCTTTCCTCTCACCTTTCCAGGAGCTCTAATGACAACCAACACCAGGTTACAAAAGTTTGAAGTCTGGAAAAATGGTACCCTTCTTATCCGAAATGTTCAGCTTCAGGATCGTGGACAGTATTTGTGCACAGCTCAGAACCTGCATGGCATAGATAAAATGGTCATAGTGCTCACCGTTGTAGCCAACCAGCCCAAAATTTTACTTTCCCGCTATCGAGATGTCACAGTCTATTTTGGAGAGACCATAGCAATGGAATGTCAGGCTAGTGGAACTCCGAGCCCACATATTTCATGGATTTTCCCAGATAGGAAGATTTTGCAGACAGTCACCACCACAGAAAGTAGGATAATGCTTCATGAAAATCGAACCTTGTCTATCAAGCAAGCCACTTTTTCAGACCGAGGAGTTTACAAATGTGTAGCAAGCAATGCTGCAGGAGCTGACAGTATTGCAGTGAGGCTGCACATTGCAGCCTTACCTCCCATCATCCAGCAGGATAAGCAAGAGAACATTTCCTTGCCCCTTGGTAGCAGTATTAACATCCATTGCACTGCCAAAGCAGCACCTTCTCCCAGCATACGCTGGGTGGTCTTTGATGGCACGCAAATCCGACCGTCTCAGTTTGTCAATGGAAATTTATTTGTTTTTCCCAATGGAACGCTTTATATTCGCAACGTCTCCCCCAAGGACAGTGGGACCTACGAGTGCATTGCTGCTAACATGGTGGGAGCTGCCAGGAGAACAATACAACTCCATGTGAAGAAGCATGCATCTAATGCAAAGATCACTGGGAGCTCTCCTCAAAGGACAGATGTAACATATGGCAGCATTCTGCATTTGGACTGTAGTGCTTCTGGTGATCCCTGGCCTCGGATATTATGGAGGTTGCCCTCCAAAAGGATGATTGATTCCTTATACAGGTAAATTGCTATTTGAGGTGTGATAGCTAAGTTGCAGTTTATATGACCTTAGAGAAAAGACCATTCATATCTGTGCAAGTATTCTTGAATTTTGTGAGTTTTGAATGAGGCCCCTCAATCCTTAAGGAAGAATTTGAAATTATGTCAAAAGATAGCCAAGTCATAAATAAGCATAATTTTCTTGAAAACAATACTACTCTTGCAAAGTCAGCTTGAAGTGCTTAGGATAAGCTCCCACTATTTGTCTTTTACAGCCACTTGTAAATGTAGTAAGAAGTCCAATGGCAAATGCAAAGATATACAGCTTATGTGCTTCTTGTTCCAATGTGCTTAGTCTGCATAGAGTTGCACAGGTGCCTGCTTCTCCTCAGGAGAAATGGGATCACTGAATTATGTTTATGTGTTGTACAAATCATTATACAAAGGAAATGCAGGGCAAAGAAATCATCTTAGAATTATTTAAATAAATACTCTCTTTTTAACATCGTTGTGTAAAGAAACATTACCTTGCAATAAGGTCTGTGCAAATACAGTTGCAGATGCCTAAAACAATACCTTCTCCAGTGTTCCCAGTATCAAGTAAAATATAATTTCTCCAGACCTACAATAACTGTCCTCAAGCTTTGGTGAAAAGACAATTTCTGCTCTGTAAATGATTCATTACTCACTCTCAACAGATGAGAAATTTACTGAAACTAAAATGCACGATTGTCAACAACTTTCTTAATAGCTGAATGAAGTCATAATTTTTTTCATATTGACAAAAAATATATTTAGGTAGCCTATGAATATCATAAAATCCATAATTCATTTTATGCCTCATGGTGATAACAATAAAATACCGTGGTTTGTTTTTTTATTCATTTTCCTTTATGATCTTTAGCTGTGCTGTTCTTCAAATACAGCAAATTTTCTTTGGGGAGAAAACGGGCTACTGAGGAAATTATTTTTGACCACAATAAACCAATTCCATAGTGAAGTGGAAAGGAATAATAGCTTTTTAGCACACTGAAAATATTTTTTCCTTATGTCAAAACTTATCAGTATTTTGCTTCTCAGTTTTCACTCAAAAATTAATACCTAAAATGTGCTTTTGCAGCTCATATTCTGTTCATTTTTTTTCTTTCCTTACAGTAGCTCGGAGACTAGAATCAAAGTGTTCAGCAATGGGACTTTGATTGTCCATTCAGTTACAGATAAGGACGCAGGAGACTATTTGTGTGTGGCCCGCAATAAGATTGGGGATGACTACGTGGTTCTCAAAGTGAATGTGATGATGAAACCAGCAAAAATAGAACATAAAAATGAGAGCAACCACAAGGTCAAGTACGGAGGGGACCTGAAAGTTGACTGTGTAGCCACAGGTCTGCCAAATCCTGAGATCTCTTGGGGTCTCCCAGATGGCAGCATGATCAATACCTTCATGCAGTCAGATGACAGCGGCAGCCGGACGAAGCGATATGTGGTCTTCAATAATGGAACCCTGTATTTCAATGATGTTGGTCTGAGAGAGGAAGGGGACTACACCTGCTATGCTGAGAACCAGATTGGGAAGGATGAGATGAAAGTGCGGGTCAAAGTAGTGGCCGAGCCTGCAACTATCAGGAACAAAACATACATCATTATTAATGTATCCTATGGTGATGTTGTCACAGTAGCATGTGAAGCCAAAGGAGAACCCACTCCCAAAGTGACCTGGTTCTCCCCAGCCAACAGGCCCATTCCTGCCCTATCTGATAAATACCAGGTATATAGGGATGGCACCCTCCTCATCCAAAAGGCCCAAAGATCTGACAGTGGTAACTATACTTGCATAGCACGAAACAGTGCTGGAGAAGATCGGAAAGTTGTCTGGATCCACGTTAACATTCAGCCTCCCAGAATCAATGGTCATCTCAGTGCAATAACGTCTGTGAGGGAGACAGCCATCAGGGACAGCCGGAAACTTATTGACTGCAAAGCTGAAGGCATCCCTGCTCCACGGGTCTTATGGGCTTTTCCAGAAGGAGTGATCCTGCCAGCTCCCTACTATGGGAACAGGATCACTGTGCATCGCAATGGTACTTTGGACATCAGAGGAGTGAGACAAACAGATGCGGTGCAGCTCATATGCATTGGACGGAATGAAGGAGGGGAAGCAAGGCTGATTGTGCAGCTCCTTATCACAGACCATTTGGAGAAACCCTCCTTCAGAGACCCTGTCAATGAAAGGATCACTGCCATTGCTGGGCACAGCATCAATCTGAACTGCTCAGTCCAGGGGAACCCCAAGCCTAGCACAAGCTGGATTCTTCCCAATGGCACTGAAGTGCTGAGTGGCAGCCGTCTGCACAGATTTTACCATATGAGGGATGGAATCTTACACATCAGCAGCCTCTCCGCTGGGGATGCTGGGACTTATCGCTGTACAGCCAGAAACTCAGGAGGTTATGTGGAACGAGTAGTCTTCCTGAAGGTGGGACTCAGGCCAGAAATCAGCAACCAGTACAACAACCTGGTGAGCATCATCAATGGAGAAACTCTACAACTCCATTGCATCACCCAGCCAAACCAACGGGCACAGATCTCCTGGACACTACCCAATGGGATGGTTCTGGATGCCCCCCATGCTGTGGGTCGCTTTTCCCTGATGGAGAATGGCTCACTGACAGTGCGCGAGGCTTCTGTATTTGACAGGGGCACTTACCTGTGCAAGGTGTCCACAGAGTATGGTACCTCTGTTATGAATGTGCCTGTCATTGTGATAGCCTATCCTCCCCGGATCACCAGTGAGCCGGCACCCGTCATTTATGCCAGGCCTGGAAATTCAGTAAAACTGAACTGCATGGCGATTGGGATTCCTAAAGCAGAAATAACATGGGAGCTTCCAGACAAATCACATCTGACAACAGGAGCTCAATCCCGTCTGTATGGAAACAAATTCCTCCACCCTCAGGGGTCATTAGTCATCCAGCAGTCTAGTCAAAGGGATGCGGGCTTCTATAAATGCACTGCTAAAAATATACTGGGCAGTGATTCGAAAACAACCTACATACACATATTCTAACACTAAAACAAATGCCTTTGTCTGGATACTAGTGTTCAAGTCACTGCCAAGTGAGTGTGACCAGGAAAGTCCTGCTTGCAACAACGCCAGGAAGGCTGAGGGCAGGAAAAAAGGAATTTTCATGCAAAGTGCATTGCTTTTGTATTCCATATGGCAATAAGTCCCTGCAATAAAAGGAGGCAGTAGACATACTGAAACTGAGGAGACTAACATATTGGAAAAGGTCTTTAAATTGTTAAGAAAGTGTAGTGTGTTTTTTTATGCTATCCAATAGCATCTGAGACCTAAAGTACTCTGTTCTTGTCAGTAGTCCAAAGCTATTCCTTGTTCTAACATGCACCTTAAAAGTACCAAAGAAGTATTAATTGTTAATAAATGAGCTGCAGTGATAGAAGTGCTTTAGTAAAACGTATTTTTTCTTATACCCTGCAGCGCTTTTACATAATCTCGCCTTATAGAATATGATTACTAACCTTTCTGTTCATTCTTCTATCAACTCTTCAAAATCAAAGACTAACTTAGCAAATAAGAGTGATCTATTTTAATTAAAATGCAAACAGGTATTATTTACCTTAACATATGAACAAACCTTTTCCAGCTAATAAGGACAATACAGTCAAATCATTCATTATATATTTTATATATGTTTTTAAATCAGACTATGAGACTAGAAAGAGTAACAATGAACTCGGTCTCATTTTATAAATTATTGGTCTTTACAAGACTCTGATACATTACAGTGTTTTATAATATTAAGGTCAATATACTGTACATTTTATAATAAAAATATTTTAAAAGAAATATATTCACTATGGTTTCATTTTGTTTTGACAAAATAGGGAACTCCAAACAGTGAGAGTATGAAGTTGAGTCAAAAACTAGAAGTCGTGTAGTGTTATACATACTCTTTACCTTTCTAAACGTGGTTTCCTAGTAAAATCTTAACACTTCTGTTATGTGTATTTCAGGATGCATTCACAATTTCAATATTTTTTCTGCAATCATTATTGGATAATGTACATAATTGTAATATGATTTATTGATTAAGTTGTAGAAGTAATTTTTATAAGATGTGGAATATGTTCATGCTTCAACAAACTGCTTCAATCAGAATTTTGCAAATACTAACTCATCTTTAAAACATACGGGTTCTCTGAGATATTCCTGAGTTTTTAAAGTTCTAATTGATTATAAAATTTATGCTCATGTTTTAGAATATGGTGAGAATAAAAGCTTTATTTTTATTTTCTCTATTGATCAAAGCATGGCAGAAAGTGATGTAAAGCGTTATTCTATTATTTACATTTTTTAAAAACTATAAACAAAAATTCCCTCACCCAAAAATGTTTTCCGGTTTAGGAAAATTTTAAGCTGTTGCAAAATGTGTATGAACATCATAAGTAGAACTGAGCTACTAGAGGTAAAAACTGCTTGGAACAAGAATGTTGAATTAAATGGCAAGGACATTGCTGAAGATACAAGGGGCATAATTTGCATCATAGAATATTTTATTAAAATGATTTTTTAAAAAGTCAGTGCTAGTTAAAAAGTTGTTGTTTGTACACAAGCATTTATTCAAGTTGAAATTATGTTACTGGCCTAATTAAATAGCACTTAATAATGTCTTTATTTCTCTATTTAACCCCTTAAATGAGCAAATTTTAAACCCCTTAAATGAGCAAATCAGTGCTCAGCATGAAGTTTGCACCTAAATATCTGGCAGGGATGCAGCTGCTTGTGAGAGCAGTTAGTGAAGGAAGGAACAAGTATTCAAGATTTTAAACTAGATTGCTCATGTGTTTTTTCCAATCTGGCTATTTTCCTTGAACATGTTGCAAATTAGGTATGTCTTTATTTCTTTCATTTAATTTTAGCACATTTTTATTTCATGGTAGTTCTTGGAAAATGGTAATACAATTTTTAATGATAATCTTTTAAAAGTATCTGAAGTCAGCATTTTAGCTTTGGAGTAGGAGTCAAGAACTTTTATTCATTTGTCTGTCCAGTCTTCGCTTAACACGTGAATTTAGATATATTCTTGGATGCTGAATGACGTCTATGCATTTCCATTAAGCAGAATCTTTTTCCATTCTAAGGGTAAAAAATAGAATCCAAAATGAAATATTTGATCTATTGGGAACAAACAGAGCATCTGATAATGTTTTGTTCATCAATCCGGAATTTCCACTGCTGCCAATGGAAATTTAGGAAGCACATGAAATGAAAGATTTGGCTCAAGACCTTTTCTTAAGTCAAGAATTGCATGCTTGCAAAATTCCCTCAAAATTGGATTTAGCAATTTTTTATGTGTTATAATTTCCCTAACATTTGCCTTTACCTCTTTTATGAAAACATACTTCTAATGAGAAGCCTATAAAACATAATATTCTTCCAAAATAAATGTAGCTAAAGCTTAACAAGTATCATATGAACACTTTTTACACCAGGCAATATTTGGCTGTATATTTTGTCTGTGTTATTCTTACTCTGCTGAGATACCAGTTGTCCAGGATATCCATCTTGGGTTTCTTTTGTGGGTATAAAGAAGTTCACAAGGAAGCCAAGTCTGTTCCAGAACTTCTATTCTTAGGGCTGAATCTACATGTCACCCCATATGCCGAATCATCCATCAAATGCAGACAATCATAGGATACTGAATTTCAATCATAACTTAATCATTTTTTTCCATGTAATTATCTGCAAGTTGTGTTAAATAAAACAATGACAAATTCACATTACTTCAAGGACACAACTTTTTTTTTTTTTTTTTTTTTTTCCCCAGAAGTCTTCATCTTTTGATCTCTACAAAAATGGAACAGGAGGTAACTCTTAGTGGAGCAGTGGATTCCATATCCTCTCACCAGTAAGCCCCCCAGCCTTTCTGTAGTAACCCGCAGGAGCAGGGTCAATGGGAACAGGTATCTGCCCAACAAAACAAATGGAACAAGGGTGTTCCTTTAAGAAGTACACTGCCTACAGTGCCCTTGCAGAACAGATATGGGGCTCTGCAGGAGGAATTGGTTGTGAGCAAGCACGAGGGCTCACAAAGTCCAGAAGTGCCACCAAGGCCGACTCACCTCAGGCCAGCCATCAAAACTGACCCTGAAAAGAAAAATCAACAGGTCATTGTAGTAGGTGACTCCCTGCTGAGGGGAGCAGAGGGCCCGATACGCAGACTTAACCTGCTTCATAGGGAGATCTGTTGTCTCCCTGGTGCCCAGGTAAAGGATGTCATAGATAAACTTCCCACCCTTGTGAGTCCTTTGGATTATTACCCACTTCTGGTCTTTCAGGTCATGATGTAGCAATGAGAGGCTCACAATCAATTAAAAGAGATTTCAGGGCCTTGGGGCAACTGGTAAAGGGGTCAGGAGCTCAAGTTGTGTTCTTCTCCATCCCTCCGACATCAACGATGGATGAGGAATATATAGGAGGAGCCAACAGGTCAATTCATGGCTCCAGGACTGGTGTCATCGACAGGGCTTTGAGTTTTATGATCATGGCTCGGTATACAAGGCACCAGGGCTGTGAGCAACTGGTGATACGCGCTTGTCCCAGAGTGGGAAGAGGATTCTGGGGTGGGAGTTGGCA